>CM062812.1:131615218-131876265 GCA_031772625.1 Pinus tabuliformis
AGGACTGTACGCTCCAATAACTGGGCCTGAAATATTATAGAGAGCATCCTAAAGGAGTGTCGGGTCCGCAGCAAACGCTTTACATTACAAACCCGCCGATACGAATCTGCCAATATGACGGATCTGAAATCAGTATAGGAAGGAGCATAAGGGGGGTTTCGGGTCCGCATCGCGTCGGAGGTTGGAGTCTATTTTTTATTGCGAGCGCCGATAGCCGAATCCGCCGATCATTATAAAGGTGGGCTTATAATCTTTGAAATCCGGGCTTATGAATCGGAGCGGGGATTTATGTTGTTTCCCGTGTATTTTTATATATGTGGCTGCGGGGGTTTTAAGGCTTAATGCCTATGTTGTAAGGTTTGCGAAGGTTAATTAAGGCATGATTTGAAATTAATGTAATTCCATCGTTATACAAGGTTCAGCGCGGGTTTTAATACTTATATATGGCAATGTTTAAGATAGATGTATATGCGGATGGGTGGTGGCTTCCGATAGTATAAAAGTGCGACAAAAAGTTATAAAGTGAGATTTTAATTTGTAAGTCCATGGTTATGAAGGGCCTATAGCCTATAACACTTCACTTATGAGGCTTTGTGGGTCTTAACCCACAGGTTCAAGGGTTGGATTTTAGTTAAGAAAGGGGGTTTTGGCCCTATGACCAAGATCTCTTTTCATCAAGTGGTATCAGAGCAGGGAAAGTTCCTATGGGGAGAAGATTCCAGAGAGGAAAAGTGGTATCAGAGAAGAATTGAGGTTAAAGCAGCATTAATATCAGTACAAAAGCGGGGAAGATTTCTGTGAAGAGGAACATGCACACAGGAAAAGGCAATGAGCTGAATGATAAAAGACTACAGTGGGAGATTGTAGCAGTTCTAGCAGAATCTTAGAGCGAACAGGAATAGAGAATTCCTTAAAGGAAAGAGAAAGCAAGATTGCTTAATGGAAGGAAAAAAGGACTTGAGAACCCAACCAGAGGACAAGACATTCAAGGTGCAGAAGAATGGAGGTAATATGTTATGTTCTATTTTAATTTAAGAATGTGTATTTTTATGCTAATGCACAGGTGACAGCAAGAGAAGTTGTGAGAGAAGAACCAAGTGAGTTCTTAAAGGCAGAGTAAGGAGAATACTCTTATAGAGAAGTGGCAGTGAACCTGAAGAATCCAATAAGAAATTGGATAGAGAGGATAACTGAAGTGTTCTCAAGTGAGAGTGGGAGATTGCAGAAGCCTAGAAGGAGAAAAGGTGTTGCTCAGGAAGAGGTTCCAGACAGAGGACCCGTGCTTACCAAAAGACTAAGTGAGGAGAGCTTAGTGAGGTAAGATTGCAGCCAGGAGGACTAGCTGTTGCAGAGGCTTGTTGCAAAGGAGCTCATGAAGAAAGAAGAGAAGAAAATGACTATTGATAGTCATAGCAGAGGTTCAGGAAAAAGCCACAGTAGAGGATATAAGAAAGAGGATGCCAAGGTAAATGGAAAGAAGATGAGTCAAGAGGAAATTGACAAAGAGGTTGTTGAATTAAAAGAACAACTCAATGCATTAAGGAGAATGCTTGAGGAAAGCCAGAGACTAGGCTGGGTCTTAAGTACGAAGCCAGTCAAGTGGCATAAGTTGCAGAGAAGGCTGCAACAAAAGGAAGTGAAGTGGTTGAAGGGAAAACTCAAGGAAGTTGAAATGGAAGAATTCATTTGTGAACCAGAACAAGGAGAATTTCTGGGAGATAGTGAATATGAAGACTTGAGGACTGAAACTTCAAGTAAGACCGAAGAGTCACATGGTTTTAAATCTGACAATTTATGTATTTTTGCAGGTGAAGGACAATTGGCTGATATTATCCAGCAAAATCTAAATTCTATTCTGGAAGAAGATGAGGTAGATAGATCTCATATACAGCTGGTGGAAGATGTCAAGAAACTAAGTGAAGGGCTTGAGGAGATTGAAGAGGAGACCATCGAAGAATTTCTTAATCATATGAATGATTTAGAACAACAAGGAGGTATGATGGTTGAACCATCAAGTGAGACCATAGGGTCTTACATTTTTAAAACTGAAAGTTTGTGTATGATGGCAGATACTGCAGGAGAAAAACAGCCATTTGAAGATATCTTCAGAGGAGATAAACAGCCAGGGACTGAAGGAAAACTTGAGGAAGAGACTATGTTAGCTGAAAACATAGTAAAGGATTATCAATTCACTATGATGATAGGCACAGTGGAGATAGCCATGGAAACCATTGAGACAAACAGTAGGAAAGAAGAACATCTACTGAAAGATGTTAAGGAAGAGGAAGTCTATGGGAAAGACTTAGTAAAGGAAAAAGGAACACTAACAAAAGAGTGCTTTGAAGAGGAAGGACAATCTTTTAGAGATGTCAAAAGTCTGGAGGAGTACTCTAGAAAAATAGAGTATGATGGAGAAGACCTCTTGAATGAGGGAAGTAGTGATTTGCCACAGCAAAAAGACCTTGAGACTACAAGGATCAAAGGAAGACAGTGTTTTAATACTGTAACACAGCATGTAAAGGATGAAGCTGGAAGGAAAGCGCATTGTGATGAAGTGCTTGCTAAGTGTGAAGAGGAGATTAAACTACTGGAGAAACTGATGAGAGAACCTGACAGTAGAACAGAAGTTGCAGTCATAGCTTCTGAAGAAGATGTGTCTCAAGTAGGCATGGAAGCAGGAAGATGCAGTAATTTGTTTGCAGGTTCATTAAACAACATGAATGAGTATGAGTATCTGATTAAAGAGATTGAGCAGAGATTGTTTGAAGATGGTAAAGAGGCAATAGAAAGAAAACAATTTCAAAGTGAAGATAATCAGCAACAGGTTAAGGGAGAAGAAGTTCACTACAGTGGACAAGAGCAGGAAGGCATCATTAGAACAGATGGTGTGGAAGAGAGACTAATGGATAGTCTCATGAATTCTGCTGAGAATTCGAATCAGCATGCTGATATGCTGACAGAGGAGAAGGAGAAAACAGAGAAACAACTTGAAATGTTGCCAAAGGAAGAAGAGGCACCAAGGCCTCATGTTTTTAATTTTAACAAGTGTTTTGTGAATGCAAGTGATGTAGAAGACATCCCATCACTTGGAATTGTCTTGAAGGAAGAAGAACTATTGCAGAAAGAAGATGAGATAGTCATGTCTCATATGCAGAAGCTTGTTTCCATGGGTGACAATAAAGAGTTGGCTTGCCTAAATAGCCAAGAGAGAACTGTGGGGCAGAATTTTGAAGCTGCTACAGTGATAGAGGATGAGGTTACAGTGTTTGAAGAACTTGATTTGATTGCTAGAATCAATCAAGATAATTCACATCATGCTGATGAAATGCTTGAAAAGAAATGGCTGAAACGTTTGTTGAAGACAATTGAACCTGATTCTCAGAATCGCCCCAGTCACTATTATCAGCGAAAATAGACTTTGCAAGCCTTTCTTTCACTTGGATACTTTGGTGAATTACCATCCAAGAGTCGTCAAACTATAGTATCACCGAGCCTATAACAGTACCAAAATATGGGAGGCATAATATTGAACTGTGTATACATAATATCGAACTGTGGAAGCATAGATATCCTATCCAAGTAATGATATCGAACCCTCTTCCCTCTTTGAACTTCTAATCTTTGTTATAGCACCGACGACTTGTTCTCTTAAATCCAAACTTTTGTTTCATCATCGAGAGCTTAATTTGTGACATCCGAACTCCATTTCAGATGTATTCGAACCTGTCCTCCTGAGATTTATGTGAGATTTTCTCTGAACTGTGGAGAGATTTATATCCTTTACCAAGATGTAGAGACTGTGCCACAAAATTAAGAGATTGTGATACTGGGTTACACATTGTAAAGTCTCTAGGTTAAGCCAATTCAAGGTCTCGTATCACTATGTCGAAGGCAGAGGGTTGTTAACATTGTGGTGTTTCCTTTCTGTTAAGAATTTGTAGTTGTTTGTAACTGAGGAAAGTTATTTTGATATTTTGAAGTTAATTAACTTCACTAGCAGGTTGCGAGGATATGTGCGCCAGAAAATGAATTTTACGAAGTTCAAGAAAGTTACCATTCATAAATTCAAACATTTGGAATTGAAAATATGAACATTTTATTTTTGTGAGAAGCCTAAATGATGCCGTCATGACAGACAAAGATACCTTTTAAAAGGGAACTGGGACAAAAATAAATCAGAAGGTTGTTACCTTGATTGATATTAACTTTTTTGACTCAGTCTTGACGAATGCTTTAGCAGTAAGAAGCTATATATGCATCAAAGTTTTTCATTAACCCAATATTTCTAAGAGAGAAGTTAGAAGTACTTGACCTGAACATTACTAATTGTTTTTGCAATCGCATAAATGTCATCCATACTCTTACATAAGTTTAATGTCATTACAGAAGTCATGAAGGATGTTCAATACATTTTCTAACTTTGCAATCTTCCCAATTTTTAACAAACTCTTATTTCTGTTATATTTACTGTGATGAGTAATGTAGAAAATCTAGAAATATAAGTTGTCAATAAGTCATACGATATGAAATGTGAGTGAATACTTTTAAACTCACGTGAATTAATGGAAGGCAAAAGGAATTATCTAGGATACAATGAACAAAATTTTGGTAGAAGGAGAAACAAATCAACAGGGAGATATATTAGCATAAGAATCCAAAAGAGCAATCGGAAGGAGAATAAGAAAAGTGAGTGTGTTAAGGATTTTTCTGAGTAATCAATAACTTTTATACTACAATTTCAAACACCTAGAGAGGTATGTATACACAGTCCAGTATTATTCCTCCCATAGTTTGGTACTGTTATAAGCTCGGTGATACTATAGTTTGATGACTCTTGGATGGTAATTCACCAAAGTATCCAAGTGAAAGAAAGGCTTGCAAAGTTTATTTTCGGTGATAATAGCGATTGGGGCAATTCTCAGAATCGCCCAGCCACCGCCCCGCTACCACCCGGGTGGTGGCAGGGCGGTGGCTGGGCGATTCTGAGAATCGCCCCAATCGCTATTATCACCGAAAATAGACTTTGCAAGCGTTTCTTTCACTTGGATACTTTGGTGAATTACCATCCAAGAGTCGTATAACTATAGTATCACCGAGACTATAATAGTACCAAACTATGGGAGGCATAATACTGAACTGTGTATACATAATATCGAACTGTGGAAGCATAGATATCCTATCCATGTAATGATATCGAACCCTTTGCCCTCTCTGAACTTCTAATCTCTGTTATAGCACCGACGACTTGTTCTCTTAAATCCAAACTTTTGTTTCATCATCGAGAGCTTAATTTATGACATCCGAACTCCATTTCAGATGTATTCGAACCTGTCCTCCTGAGATTTATGTGAGATTTTCTCTGAACTGTGGAGCGATGTATAGCCTTTACCAAGATGTAGAGACTATGCCACGAAATGAAGAGACTGTGATACTGGGTTACACATTGTAAAGTCTCTAGGTTAAGCCAATTCAAGGTCTCGTATCACTATGTCGAAGGCAGAGGGTTGTTAACATTGTGGTGTTTCCTTTCTGTTAAGAATTTGTAGTTGTTTGTAACTGAGGAAAGTTATTTTGATATTTTGAAGTTAATTAACTTCACTAGCAGGTTGCGAGGATATGTGCACCAGAAAATGAATTTTACGAAGTTCAAGAAAGTTACCATTCATAAATTCAAACATTTGGAATTGAAAATCTGAACATTTTATTTTTGTGAGAAGCCTAAATGATGTCGTCATGGCAGACAAAGATACCTTTTAAAATGGAACTCGGACAAAAATAAATCAGAATTTTGTTACCTTGATTGATATTAACTTTTTTGACTCAGTCTTGACGAATGCTTTAGCAGTAAGAAGCTATATATGCATCAAATTTTTTCATTAACCCAATATTTCTAAGAGAGAAGCTAGAAGTAATTTACCTGAACATTACTAATTGTTTTTGCAATCGCATAAATGTCATCCATACTCTTACATAAGTTTAATTTCATTACAGAAGTCGTGAAGGACGTTCAATACATTTTCTAACTTTGCAATCTTCCCAATTTTTAACAAACTCTTATTTCTGTTATATTTACTGTGATGAGTAATGTAGAAAATTGGAAATATAAGTTTTCAATAAGTCATACAATATGAAATGTGAGTGAATACTTTTAAACTCACGTGAATTAATGGAAGGCAAAAGGAATTATCTAGGATACAATGAACAAAATTTTGGTAGAAGGAGAAACAAATCAACAGGGAGATATATTAGCATAAGAATCCAAAAGAAGCACTGATAAGAATCCAAAAGAGCAATCGGAAGGAGAATAAGAAAAGTGAGTGTGTTAAAGATTTTTATGAGTAATCAATAACTTTTATACTACAATTTCAAACACCTAGAGAGGTATGTATACACAGTTCAGTGTTATGCCTCCCATAGTTTGGTACTATTATAGGCTCGGTGATACTATAGTTTGACGACTCTTGGATGGTAATTCACCAAAGTATCCAAGTGAAAGAAAGACTTGAAAATTCTATTTTCGGTGATAATAGTGACTAGGGCGATTCTCAGAATCGCCCCAATCACTATTATCACCGAAAATAGACTTTGCAAGCCTTTCTTTCACTTGGATACTTTGGTGAATTACCATCCAAGAGTCGTCAAACTATAGTATCACCGAGCCTATAACAGTACCAAACTATGGGAGGCATAATACTGAACTGTGTATACATAATATCGAACTGTGGAAGCATAGATATCCTATCCAAGTAATGATATCGAACCCTCTGCCCTCTCTGAACTTCTAATCTCTGTTATAGCACCGACGACTTGTTCTCTTAAATCCAAACTTTTGTTTCATCATCGAGAGCTTAATTTGTGACATCCGAACTCCATTTCAGATGTATTCGAACCTGTCCTCCTGAGATTTATGTGAGGTTTTCTCTAAACTGTGGAATGATTTATATCCTTTACCAAGATGTAGAGACTGTGCCACGAAATGAAGAGACTGTGATACTGGGTTACACATTGTAAAGTCTCTAGGTTAAGCCAATTCAAGGTCTCGTATCACTATGTCGAAGGCAGAGGGTTGTTAACATTGTGGTGTTTCCTTTCTGTTAAGAATTTGTAGTTGCTTGTAACTGAGGAAAGTTATTTTGATATTCTGAAGTTAATTAACTTCACTAGCAGGTTGCGAGGATATGTGCGCCAGAAAATGAATTTTACGAAGTTCAAGAAAGTTACCATTCATAAATTCAAACATTTGGAATTGAAAATCTGAACATTTTATTTTTGTGAGAAGCCTAAATGATGTCGTCATGACAGACAAAGATACCTTTTAAAAGGGAACTGGGACAAAAATAAATCAGAAGGTTGTTACCTTGATTGATATTAACTTTTTTGACTCAGTCTTGACGAATGCTTTAGCAGTAAGAAGCTATATATGCATCAAAGTTTTTCATTAACCCAATATTTCTAAGAGATAAGTTAGAAGTACTTGACCTGAACATTACTAATTGTTTTTGCAATCACATAAATGTCATCCATACTCTTACATAAGTTTAATGTCATTACAGAAGTCGTGAAGGACGTTCAATACATTTTCTAACTTTGCAATCTTCCCAATTTTTAACAAACTCTTATTTCTGTTATATTTACTGTGATGAGTAATGTAGAAAATCTGGAAATATAAGTTGTCAATAAGTCATATGATATGAAATGCGAGTGAATGCTTTTAAACTCACGTGAATTAATGGAACGCAAAAGAATTATCTATGATACAATGAACAAAATTTTGGTAGAAGGAGAAACAACTCAACAGGGAGATATATTAGCATAAGAATCCAAAAGAGCGATCGGAAGGAGAATAAGAAAAGTGAGTGTGTTAAGGATTTTTCTGAGTAATCAATAACTTTTATACTACAATTTCAAACACCTAGAGAGGTATGTATACACAGTTCAGTATTATGCCTCCCATAGTTTGGTATTGTTATAGGCTCGGTGATACTATAGTTTGACGATTCTTGGATGGTAATTCACCAAAGTATCCAAGTGAAAGAAAGGCTTGCAAAGTCTATTTTCGGTGATAATAGTGATTGGGGTGATTCTCAGAATCACCCAGCCACCGCCCCGCCACCACCCGGGTGGTGGCGGGGCGATGGCTGGGCGATTCTGAGAATCGCCCCAATCACTATTATCACCGAAAATAGACTTTGCAAGCCTTTCTTTCACTTGGATACTTTGGTGAATTACCATCCAAGAGTCGTCAAACTATAGTATCACCGTGCCTATAACAGTACCAAACTATGGGAGGCATAATACTGAACTGTGTATACATAATATCGAACTGTGGAAGCATAGATATCCTATCCAAGTAATGATATCGAACCCTCTTCCCTCTCTGAACTTCTAATCTCTGTTATAGCACCGACGACTTGTTCTCTTAAATCCAAACTTTTGTTTCATCATCGAGAGCTTAATTTGTGACATCCGAACTCCATTTCAGATGTATTCGAACCTGTCCTTTTGAGATTTATGTGAGATTTTCTCTGAACTGTGGAGCGATGTATAGCCTTTACCAAGATGTAGAGACTGTGCCACGAAATGAAGAGACTGTGTCACCACTGAAATAATTTTGAACCTATTCTGAAAAGACCGAATTGTTTCTCCCTGTTGCAGCACTGAAATATCACTTGTCACCTTCAAGGATCTTGAAAACGCTGAGAATGCTTCAAGGTTATATACGTGTTCTTCAAACTGCCTTTGACTTTGACCATAGCTCAAATACCATGTTGGAAAATCGATAGAGATGGCAGTTAAATGAATTTCCTCATAATGGATTCCTGTACCTGTCATTCTTCTTCACACTTGTCTTCGAGGAGAACACCTTTACAAACAATCTAAGCTCCTTTATCTACTGTAATAGCATCATTATAATAGCACCGAGAAACTGTGAGAGCATCACTGTAATAGCACCGAATTGAAGTCATAGTACTACGAGTTTATCTATGTAACGAGCCTCTCCTTCTGAAGTAGCACCAAATTGAAGTCATCATATTGTGATATCCGAACTTATCACCCGAATTATGTCTCTGAAGTTATGTTTGAACTTCTATGTAATCACCGAAAGTAGGCACTCTGAAATCCGAACTTGAGATTCACAGGCTTGTATATATAGTGGTATGACCATACTAAATGAGCCGCCAACATGAACCATGAAGAGATGTGTCTTTATTGTAGGCTGACATGAATCATTTTATGACTGTTTCTTTGAGGCCAACTTGAAGGAGTCGTTGAGGAGGCTGACTTGATGATGAAGGAGTCTTTTAATCGATAAACAAATTGACTTTGACAAATATCCTAAAGCCTACAATGGAGGCTTGACCTATACATTTGACCCAAGCATGAAACCCATGCTTTAATAAGCCAATTCAAAAATAATAAAAATTATTTTTTCTTTTCTTTTGGCAAATATATTACATTTTGACTTCAAGTACAATTATGAAGACCGAACCTAGTTACATTTTCCAACAACAACAAGCATTCGATAGGGCTAACTTACTCTTCTATCCTATACGCATACGAAATTAAATAATAAGGTATCTACATAAGAGTTTTTAATCTAAAAACAATTCATTTGTAATGGGTGTTATTTCTATTTTAAAATGTTCAACTAATGAACTATGAATTGTGACTAAATGAGTGACTCATAAATCCTCTTAAGAAGTATTTCTAAGCAAGTTGGTTCACTTGCAACCACAATGGTCGAGATAGAGCCCACAAATCCATAAACCTCCAAAAGCTTTGCACCTTGTTTGTTTGATAAAGCAAATCTACCTTCTTTTTCATCATCCAATATGGATACAAATGCTCTTTCCCTAGATAAAGAAAGCATTCGCGTTGGGCTATTCGCTGATGAATCCACCATATTCAAACTTCCTCGTGTTAGATAAAATAATAATGAGACTTTTTACATGTAAATACACTACAAAATGAATAAAAATGATTTTTAATGAATCTATTAAAATAAGGCAATAATCTCATATTCTCCAATATTTGTCTACATGTTTCTCTAGAACCACAAAAACAAGAATTTGGATCTTATATGCAATGGTAAAAACACTATGATCAATATCACGTAAACTTCATCAAGAGAGAAAAATTAGTGGAGTCGATATTTTTTTAATTCAATAGATCACATCAACTACAAGTCAAGGCAAAGCAGACATCTATAAAGATAAAAACAATTATGGTTTTTCTATCTAACATTTGAAACAAAAGAGCACCTTATATTTAAATGCCCAACCTATTACATTAAAGGAAATAATATTATGTTTTTAAAGGATCAAGGCCATGGCTTGAAAATGTTTGCCAGTTAAAAGGGTCAATACGAAGTTGTGATGTTCATAGCACCAAGACTTGACCAGAGGTAGGATGTTTACAGAACCTAAAAATCTTTGGGCTCTTGAATTTCAATGGCATTAATTTAATTTGTTCATTTTTTGGTGATTTCCAATTAGAACAATGCGACAGAACCTGAAGAATTATTTAATCATTATTTTTTGAAAACAAAAGTGATTATTATTATTTTTTTAACATGAAATTCATTAAAAAAAAAAAAAAAAAAAAAAAAAAAAAAAAAAAACTATTATTTAACCATTTTTAGTTAAAATTTTCGTATAAAAATTGTGATTTTGACATGTCAATTCTAGCAAAAAATTATCAAAACGTGTAGTTTTTTAGTTATATTTATGTTAAAAATGGTTATTTTTATGTCCATTGTTAAAAAATATTGTTTTTTAGAAACAATTATTTCATGTAGATTGAAAAATTAATTAAGGATGTATAAATATGTAGAATATTGAAAATCCAAAATATCGACCTTCTAATTTAAAAATGCAAAACAATTAAAACCTCACTACAAAAAAAAAAAAAAAACAAGAAAATATGAAGAAAACGACCACTTCAAAAAATTTTAAATTTACAAAATAATTATTTACATTTCATACATTAGAAAATTTAAAGTCAAAAAATAGGTCTTTTAAAAAAGGGTCTGATGCAAAATACCCGCCTTTTTAAATCAGCATGAAAATCACTACCATTCTAAAACGTAATGTACATAAAAAAATTAAAGTGCCAAAAACTATGCTCTAAAAAAAACATGTGTGTTCTGCATCACCCCTTTTCAAAATCGGGTCACTTTTTTGCTATCTATACGAAATGGGTAATAGTATTAGTTCCCGTTTCAAAGTTTTCCCCTAGCCTTCCACAACCAACAAGGTTGACACCACAAAAATTGGAAGAAAAAAGAGCAAAAGAGATTTGTTACAGTTGTGATAGCAAATACACTAAAGGTCATAAGTGTGCTAAGAAGAAATTATTTTACATAGATTGTGAAGAGGAGGAAGAAAAGGAACAAGAAATGTCAAAAGAAGAGGATATACACCAGGAACAAACCCTAGAGAAAGAAGAAATGAATCCAACCATATCTTGTAATGCATTGGATAGAATTACCACTCCTCAAACTATCAAGATAGAAGGACATATCAAGAAGAAAAAGGTAATAGTGTTGATTGATTCAGGTAGTACCCATAATTTTATTCATTGTAAGATAGCGAAGGAATTGAATTTCTTCCTATATCCAACACCAGAGTGTCAAGTGATGGTTGCAAGTGGAGGAACCATAAATTTCTCTAGAAAGTGCCATAATATCAAGCTATCCATGGGAGAATATGTATTGAATAGCCCAATACTTCCATTCCAATGGGTGGTTTTGATGTTGTACTAGGAGTCCAATGGCTACAATCCTTGGGTACAATAACTTTTAATTTTCAAGAACTTTTCATGAAATTTTCTTCAGAAGCAAAGGAAGTTGAATTAAGAGGTATCACAGGGAAACCAGGAAAGATAATCATCTCTAATGGAATGACAAAGCTTCTAAAGAAAGAACAACGAGGCGTAATTGCACAATTATGTTCACTAGAGGTTACCACATCAAAACCATCTATTTCTCCAAATCTCCAAAAAGTATTGGACAATCATTCTGTTAGGATATTCCGACACATAGGAAATAGTTAAGTACAACTTGGTGTGTAGAGTTAGGTATAGAGTTAGGTAAAGTGTGTTTCTTTACCGTTGTACATTTTGTAACATGCAATCCGACGGTCACGATATGTAGTGATCTAACGGTTCATTCTCTCCTCGGTATTACCGACACTTGATCCGTGGCTTGACACCCGATTGGTCCATGAATTCTATTTAAAGCGCATGGAGGGTCATTTGTAGGGTAATCCGTGCATGAGAGAAGCTTATGTAAATTTTCATTCTTTGATTAATAAATTGCCTGAAGTGGCCGTGTTGGCTCAGGCCGTGGACTGTTTCCCTCTTTGAGGGTTTTAACCATGTCAAATATACTGGTGTATTGATCTGTGATCTGGTTGTGAGCGGTGTCCTTTTGGTGTTCTTTCTGAGGAACTTACCCTGTAAATTCCTACATGGTATCAGAGCTATTTGAGGGCCACGTCCATTGGTGATCCAAATCTGAAGCCGGTAGAACTGCATCCGACTGCCGTTTCCTAGATCTGTTGTTTCTGACTGCTTTCGAGCCGAGAGGACTGCTCTGTTGTGTTCGGAGCATCTGTTCCAGTGAGGAACCCCTTTCGTTTAATGCGAAAAGGTTTCTGGTAGCCCTAGCTGCGTCATTTTTAAGATCTGGAGGTATACAGTCTTTATTTGCAGTTTACTGTTATTTTCTCTCTGCTTATTTCGATTTCGATTTATTTAGCTTTTTTTTTAACCGGATCTATACCTTTCATTTCTGCGTATGCTCTTTGCCCTGCGACTCTGTGCGATCTGGGCAAATCAGAAACAGAAAGGAAGGATTTTTCTCATGCGTATGCTCTTTTCCCTGCACCTTAGTGTGATCTCGGAAAATCAGAAACATTGAGAAAAATATTTAGTTTTTCGGCTAAAGCTAACTTTGAGCCGCAAGGTTCAATTTTTGAAAATATTTAGTTTTTTGGGTAAAGCTAACTTCGAGCCATAAGGTTCGTTTTCTTTGCATGTCCGTGTTGGGTTTTGTGTTTTTTGTTTTGTAGGGAAAAAGAGTTTTCTCAAAGCAAGCACGCAACCCAAGGCCCCCCCCCCCCCCCCCCCGCTCTCTCTCTCTCTCTCTCTCTCTCTCTCTCTCTCAAATTTTTTGTATAGATCAATTGGTTCAAAGCTATTTTAAGAGAGTAGAGGTCTTGGGTTCAAGTCTCCATTTTGTGGGGGCGGACTTTTTCATTTCCGCACATTCCCGCACTTCGTCGGCAACTTCAACAACTTTTTTTCAAAAAGCCATAACTTCTTCATCCGGAAGCCTTTTTCAGAGCCGTTTTTTTTAAACCAGCCTAATTTTTCGAGATCTATCCATTGGAACACTTACTTTCAGCATCTTCAGCTTCAGTTTCTATTGAAATGGAAAGTCAATACCAAGTTACCCTTGACAGCACCAACTACTTCCAATGGTTGTCTTACATGGAGGATTTACTTAGAAGTAAAGGTCTCTACCGAATAGCCACAAGCCAAGAAAAGAAACCGAAAGATGAAGACAAGGCTGCTAAATGGGAAAATAGACAAGATCAAGCATGTGGTTTGATAGGGATGTCTATTTCTCCATATCTTAGATTCCATATTGCAGAACTTGAAACTCCTCATGAAGCAATGGAATAAATCAATAAAGTTTTTGGGATTAAAAATGAAATTAGAGCCCATCAACCTGAAAATGAGTTGCTTACATTGGACCCTAATAATTTTTCTTGCATTGAAGATTTCTTGTCTAAGTTCAAGACCCTTAGATATCTTTTGGAAGGTGTTAAGGTTAAGAAAGAAGATAGTAATCTTATTTATTCCATCCTTACTAAGTTGGGACCAGCCTACTCTGTATTTGTTTCCACCTTCCATTCTACAAGGGAAGCCTTCATTTCTCAAGGAAAAGACTATAAGCCTCCTTCCTTTGACTCTTTTTGTGATTCTTTAATAAGAGAACAAGAAAAACTCTTACACCTTGGTCTTCTTAATCTTGGAAACTCTTCCAAGAAAGCATTAGCCGCTCAACAGCAACCAAATTCAAAAAATCCTAAGAAGTCATATCCTAAAAAGAATGGTCCTAAACCAAACAAGGGTCCTAAGCAAACTCAACCTCAAAATGAAAGATCATTTCAGCAAAATGATAAGACCAATAAAAACAAATGGAAGAAGACTAACAGAAATTGCAACTTTTGTAATCGAGATGGCCACTTAGAATCAAAATGCTTTAAAAAGATGGAAGCCTTGGAAGCAGCAATGAAGAAGCATAACATCCATTTGGGGCAATCTTCAACTTCAACTTCATCTTCAGGAATGGCACTTTTTGCATGTGGTTGTCAAGCATCTCGGTCTGGTTATGCATTAAATGTATCTTCTTCTTCTCATTCTCATGAGTGGGTCATTGATTCTGGAGCTTCTTATCACATGGCCAAAAACAAAGCCATGTTTTCTTCTTTAAATGATTGTAACACCAAAAATAATGGCAGAAGTGTCCTCAGACACGTAATTTTATTAATCAGAAAAAAACAATTACATAATTGATTTTGCAAGAGTTTACACCCGAACAACCAAACACTCTTGCAATGAGCTATTTATAAGCTCCATGTCCTAACTACCTCTAATTATGGAGCACTTATTAAATAACAAGTGTCCATTTACAATAAATGCTATTCAAACCAACTAGCTAACTAATCTCCTATAATAGAGCCTAAGATACGACACATTTGGAGAGTCATATCTTGTTACAACAATATACTAATTCTAATTGTCTCTAAAATAATTAATCATTCTAGAATAATTATTAATTTAATTTCTTAAATTAATAATTATTTTATTTCAATTTTATAACCTATGATAATAAAGTATTTTTGGATCATCTAACATTCCCCCCTATGATCTAAAGATACATTACAACAGATACCAAGTTCATCCCTGAACTTAGTAAATTTTATTCTGCCAAGCGGTTTTGTGAAAATGTCGGAGATCTGATCTTCGAAAGGACAATAAACTGGTTTGAGGACATCTTTGGCAATGAGAGACCTGATATGATGATACTTGGTGTCCACATGCTTTGTCTTTGAATGAAAAATTGGGTTCTTGGCAAGTTTGATGGCTGACTGGCTGTCAATGAACAATGATGTAGCTTCTCCCTAAGAAATGCCCAAGTCCTGCAAAATTCGGCGCAACCAAACAATTTCACATGCTGCTTCCCATGTTGAAATGTACTCTGCTTCTGCTGAAGAAGTGGCCATTGTAGCTTGTTTTTTACAACTCCAAGATACTGCTGTTGACCCCATATTCATTAAATAACCTGATGTTGATGCTCGATCATCAATACTCCCAGCAAAGTCGGCATCAGAATATCCACCAAGTACAAAATTTTTAGTCTTTGTGTAAAGAAGACCAAAATCTTTTGTTCCTTGGATATATCGAAGAACTCTTTTGGCTTCATTCCAGTGGCTGTCTCGTGGTTCCTGCATAAAATGTGAAAGAATACTGACTGCATAAGATAGATCAGGACGAGTATTTGTCAAATAAATCAAGCTGCCAATCAACTGTCTGTAAGTTGTACTGTCCACCTTTTCCCCCCTTCAAATTTTGAAAGTTTCAAGTTTTGCTCCATGGGGGTGAGAACGGGCTTGCAATCTTGCATGCCAAAACGCTGAAGAACCTCTGCTGCATACTTACTCTGAGAAATGAAAATATGATGTGGACGTTGGAAGACTTCAACTCCAAGATAGTAGTGAAGTAATCCCAAATCTGTCATCTTAAAACCTGCATGTAACTCCTTTTTCACCTGTGCAATATGATCATCATGATTGCCAGTGATGATCAAATCATCTACATACATAACAAGAATTACCAAATATTTTCCCTGTTGTCGCACATACAAAGTATCATCAGATTCACTGCGATGAAAACCAACTTTCTTAAGGTAATCATCCATCTTTGCATACCAGGCTCGGGGAGCTTGTTTTAACCCATATAAAGCCTTGATCAATTTGCAGACTTTATGTTCTTGTCCTTCCACTTCAAAACCTGGTGGTTGGGTCATATACACGTCCTCCTGTAAATCCCCATTGAGAAAAGCACTTTTCACATCCATTTGATGAACTTTCCATCCTTTTTGAGCAGCCAATGCAAGTGTTAATCGGATGGTGTTCCATTTAGCTGTTGGAGCAAAGGTTTCTTCATAATCAATGCCTTCCTGCTGCGCAAAACCCTTTGCGACAAGTCGTGCTTTATACTTATCAAGTTCACCCTTCTGATTATACTTAATTCTGTAAACCCATTTGCATCCTATGGGTTTAACATTTGCTGGACAATCAACAAGTTTCCAAGTGTTGTTATCAATTACTGCTTTATATTCTTCAACCATAGCCTGTTGCCATTCTTTATGTTTTACTGCCTCTTTGTATGTGGAAGGTTCAGTAAAATCATTTGCTATCAAGGCAAAATTGCCTTCACTTCTATGTGCCCTTCTGGTGCCAGTTTTATTTTGTTCATCAAGCTTTACATCTTTCAAAAGTTGAACTGCCCATTTCAGAAGTTGGTGCTCACTTGTTTGAGCTTCTGTAAAGTCCCCATCATTGTAAAGAGGATTAATATAAACTGATGTTCGTCGTTCAGGTGAAGAATGTGGAGACTCACTGTCTGAAGAACTGCTGCTGCTTGGAGATGCGGATGAACTGCTAGAAGACCCGGATGATGTTGTTGATGTAGATGGACTGGATGACTCATCTTCAGAGGAAGGAAAATCAAGTTCATACCAATTTGGTGAAGTTGGTTGACTTTGCATTTTTCCATTTCTTTTACTTCCCTTAGTTTCTAATTTGTGAAGAAGATTTTCAATTTCTTCAGCACTCTTACTCTCTATTTCATCAAAAATGACATCCCTGCTCACAATGAATTTTCCATTGGTCAAAAGACGATACCCTTTCTTCTCATCAGAATAGCCAATCATTGTGCATTTTAAACTTCTTGAGTCAAGCTTAGTTTGTTTTTCTTTCGGAATTAAGGCATAACACACTGACCCAAAAACTCTAAGATGTTTAACTCGAGGTTTGAAACCAAACCAAGCTTCATAAGGTGTGATTCCATCTAAAGAAGCAGTTGGAGATCTGTTTCTTAAGTAGACAGCTGTATGTATTGCTTCCGCCCAATATGTTGGACTTAACCTCTTAAAGGTTAACATGGATCTCGCCATTCCTAACAAAGTGCGATTCATTCTTTCGACTACTCCATTTTGCTGTGGAGTGTAAACATTAGTAAGATGTCGTCTTATGCCATTTTCACTGCAATAATTTTTGAATTCATTTGAAGTGAATTCTCCCCCATTATCTGTCCTGAGAGTACCTATCTTTTCTTTGACTTCATTTTCAACAAGTTGGCGAAAAATTTTAAACTTATCAAATGCCTCTGACTTGTTCTTCAAGAAGTAAACCCAAGTCATTCTGCTGAAATCATCAATGAATAGTAAGAAATATTTGCAACCACCAAATGAAGTTTGTAGTGGACCACAAACATCACTGTGAACTAGTTGTAGCCGCCTGTTTGCACGCCATGAACTTGTTGGAAAACTTTCTCGGTTTTGTTTGCCATAAATGCAAGCTTCACATTTTGCATTTTCCCTTTTGAATGTGGGAATTCCTTTAACCATTCCTTGTTTCTGCAATTGTGAAAGACTCTCAAAATTCAAATGTCCATATCTTACATGTCATAGTCTGATAGGTGAAATACCTGTAGTCACTGCCCCTGCAAAATCAGAATGCCTTGGAATAACTGTCCCTTTCATCCGTAACAGTTTTCCATCTTCATAACCTGTCATAACTGTTTTCAAGTTCTGTTTCACTGAATTAATCTTCACTAAACCATCTTCCATAATCACCTGATGTCCTGCTTGTCGAATCATGACTAAAGAGAGCAAATTTTTCTTGAAACTGGGTACATACCATACATTGGAAATCAATTTTTCTCCAATGTCAGGGAGAAAAACTTTTACGACTCCTTTTCCATAAGGAGTATGTTTTGTATCATCAGCAAGAAAAATTGAATTAAGTTGGCATTCTTGAAAATTCCAGAAAAAATCACGTCGACATGTCATGTGCTGAGTTGCCCCGAAATCCAAGATCCAGGCATCTTCATAGTCACTTCTAAGATGAGATGAAATTTGTGAGGCTGGTGAGGAAGTAAAAACATATTCTGAGCTGTCTTCATCTTGATCATTTGCAAATTGTGTTGAATGCTGCTGAAACTTGGGAATTCTATTAAGTGAAGTTCGACAATCTTCAGCATAATGGCCAACTTTGTTACATCTTCGACATACAATTTGACTTAAGTCTCTTCCTCGTCCTGAAGATTGTCCTCTGCCTCTGCTTTGACCTCTATTTGGAGATTGTCCTCTACCTTGACTATTATATCCTTGTCCTTGAAAATTGCCTCTTCCTTGGTTGTTTCCTCTACCTTGAAAATTATTTCTTCCTCCTCTGTTAAAATTGTTGCCTCTACTTTGGCTTCGACCTCGATTATGTGTTGCTTGATTCTGATTCCATCGGCCTCTTCCTTGAGAACTATCTGCTGAAGACTTACTTGTGCTGGCTTCTATGAGAAAAACATCTTCACCAACTTTCTTCTTCTTCCCAAAAGTTTTATCATGCTGACTTAACATTTCACAAAGTTCATCAAACTTTAGTTTTTCTAATTTCCCAGTTACTTGTAAAGTTTCTAAAAAATGCGTATAGGAAGAAGGAAGCCCAACAATTACAATTGTGACCATAAAGCTATCATCAATTGCGGGAAAACCAGCATTAATAATTTCCTGCTTAATATTCTTAATTCTGGAGAGATATTCAAGAATATCACCATCTTCAGTTAATTTTTGTTGCAAAAATTTTAACTGTAGATCAACCTTCTTTGATTCTGGCTGAGTATCAAAGAGGTCTTTAAAAGTTTTCAAGGCAGTCCATGCATCTGTGGCATTCTCTATATGTACATACATTTCATCATTCACAGACGATTTAATAAGAGCTAAGGCTTTAGCATTCTTGATTTCCCATTTTGCCAGTGGATCTGCATCTGTGGGTTTATTCGGCTTTACATCTCCATCACATATTCCTTGCCATAATTCATTGTAAATGAGTGTGCTTTCAATAAGACGATGCCACGTTTTATAAGATTTAGTGCCCTCAAGTTTGTCGGAATCAGAAAATAAGTTAATCAACTTAGACATTTTTAGCGATGAAGAGACGCACCAAGAAGCGAAACAGAAAGGACAAGATAGTCAACACAACACACCACGCAAAAAACACGATCTATCAGGGCTTGGCCTTGACCCTCGAATAGTCGTCAAAACAGGAGAATATTGACTGAGCTTTGCACTTGGCTCTAGTCAATTTCTCAAATATTTACAAGGCAACTTTCAAAATTTGATTTTTACAAGGGTGCTTTTGCACAATCTGGTAAAAAAAATTTACCCCCCCCCCTCAAAGTAAAATTACTTTGAGTTACAAATATGATGATCCCAATTAAAAAAATAGCTTCAAATTATCAAACACACCTTATCTCTCCAAGTTACAAATAAAACTCCTTATTACTCCAAAAATCATAAATTTCAAAACACCATCCTTATTACTCCATGACATGACTTTAAAAAAAAAAAAAAAACACTTTTAAAAACCTCACTTATCACTCTATTACAAAGCTTTAAAAAACACTTTTATAAAGCTCCCCTTATTTCTCCACACCTTACATACTCCCCAATTTCTTCCCACCTTATCGCTCCATTAAAAAACCTTTATAATCACTTTTACATACTCCCCATGAAAACAAATTAATATTTTTTTTATTAAATTACTTTATAAAAGTAATTTAACCAGCGTTAAAAATTTTTAAAACTTGTATTTATGTAAAAGTGACACTTTTATGTTCTCATGGTAGTGCCTACGTGCGACCAGTTTGAAAAATGCGGCCACTACACTCGCATTTTCATTACCTGCAACTATGATCAATAACGGCAGAAGTGAGTAACGTTCTTGAATTTTAAGTCAAATTCTCAGGTACGCAACAGCAGCAACTACCGCAGCCTCCAGGCAATTTAAGCAGCGTCTTCCTGCGATCCGGCGATCGGCCTCCAGGTAAGAAATCAAGCGTCTCTGATCTGGAAACAAACATCAGCACTTCATTTCTTTATTTACTGTCTATTTCACTTGCAAAAAGAATCTACTGCCAGAAATCCTTTGATCATTTCGCTTCGAATTGAATTGATACTCAGAACTTTGGTAATCTGGATCGGATTGGCAATTCAGGGGTGGAGTCAATGGAGATCCAGTGGCCACAGGCGCAAAGTCTGGAGAATTCTACTTACTACATTTCTCTGTATTTTAACGACATCGACCATGCCGTGCCAACACGACCTCGAATTTTCAACGTCTCTTTCAATGGCATCACATTCTATTCAGACTTGAACATTTCTGATTACGCCCCATGGGCGGTGTTTGCCACCGACTGGACTATGCAGGGTCTCACAAAATTATCGCTGGATCCTGTTTCTGGGTCTAGTGCTGGGCCATTAATTAATGCGGGAGAAATGCTTCAACTGTTTACCCTAGGAGGAAGAACTCTTGCACGGGCATGTAAGAGATGATAAAGATCGGCAAGCAAGGGATCTGATTGACAAATTTAGACGCAGAACTATGGGCAGTGGAGCCCTTGAGGGCCGACGTTATGCGATTGCATGCTGGTACTCAAAATCTAAATGGCTCTCATCAAGAATTTTCAGTGCAAGTAATCGCCAGGCCAGAAATCGCAGTACAAAACTTTTCTTTATTTTGAAGGGGATGTCCCAGAATGAAACCAATAGGTCTTATTACAATAAATTTGATCATTTCCTCATTTGTGACAATCACAAATCGACTGTTCTTTTCTTATCTTTGGCCAATTCAATCATTAATAAAATTTCTCTTCCTTTTAAACAAAAAGCTTGACAAATACCATACCAATCATTTGCTGATCAATTCAAGGGAGTCTTCCACAAACTTGTAGAGCTGGAATCTCCTCTTCACATCCACTGCAGCATTACTGGAGCTCTGATACCACAACAATGGCAGAAGTGTCCTCAGACACGTAATTTTATTAATCAAAAAAAAAAACAATTACATAATTGATTTTGCAAGAGTTTACACCCGAACAACCAAACACTCTTGCAATGAGCTATTTATAAGCTCCATGTCCTAACTACCTCTAATTATGGAGCACTTATTAAATAACAAGTGTCCATTTACAATAAATGCTATTCAAACTAACTAGCTAACTAATCTCCTATAATAGAGCCTAAGATACGACACATTTGGAGAGTCATATCTTGTTACAACAATATACTAATTCTAATTATCTCTAAAATAATTAATCATTCTAGAATAATTATTAATTTAATTTCTTAAATTAATAATTATTTTATTTCAATTTTATAACCTATGATAATAAAGTATTTTTGGATCATCTAACAAAAAATATATATGTTGGTGATGATAGATCTCTTAATGTTGTAGGGACTGGAACTGTTCATCTAGACAATGGTCAGTTTAATGATGTATTATGTGTTCCAACCTTATCCTGCAACCTTCTATCTGTATATCAGATAACTCATTCAGGTGAAGGTAAAATCGTTGAATTTTCACCTCATGATGTTGTAATCAAGGACTTAAAAGATCCTAAACAGATTTTGGCTACTGGCATTGCTGATGATTCTACAAGGTTGTATAAGTTTCACAACTTTGGGTCATCAAATCTTCCCTCAGTATTTGTTGCTCATAACGATGAAGTGAGCAAACTTTGGCATGAGCGATTTGGTCACTTAAACTATCGCTCCCTTCAGCATCTATGTAAAGAAAATATGGTGACAGGTCTTCCTATGGTATCTTGCAGAGATGGTGTTTTTTCCGGATGTGTACTCGGAAAACATCATCGGGACAGTTTTGAAAAACGTGCCTCTTGGCACGCCTCAGCCCCTTTACAGCTTGTGCATAGTGATTTATGTGGTCCACTTCCAGTTGTGTCATTCTCTGGTTGCAAGTATTTCTTAACTTTCATTGATGATTTCTCCAGACGCACTTGGGTATACTTCTTAAAACTCAAGAGTGAAGTATTTAACACTTTTTTGGCCTTCAAGGCCTTTGTTGAAAAACAATCTGGACATCAAATTCTTAAGTTAAGATCTGATAATGGCGGAGAATATGTTAAAAACACATTCATCAACTATTGCACTGAGAATGGAATTCAAATGCAACATACTGTTCCATATACTCCACAACAAAATGGTGTAGTTGAAAGGAAGAATCGCACCTTAAAGGAAATGGCTAATTGTATGCTACAATCTAAAGGACTTGGTCTTAGTTTTTGGGCAGAAACAATTAACTGTGCAAATTACATAATAAATCGCACTCCTACTAAGGCTTTAAAGAATATCACTCCAGAAGAAGCATGGAGCTCAATCAAACCAGATGTAAGTCACTTTCGTGTTTTTGGAAGTGAAGCGTGGCCCCATATTCCAGATGAAAAGCATAAAGCTTTAGAACCTAAGAGTGAAAAATGTACTTTTGTTGGATATTCTGAAGATGTAAAAGGCTATAGACTTATTCCATTTAAGTCCAAAAATGTTATCATTAGAAGAGATGTAAAATTTGATGAAAATATATCGGCCTACGAGCCTAGTCCGGCTGATGTGCTACCTCTCTCTATCTCTTCTACCTTTGAAAACATTTCTTCTTCAGATGATGAAAGTGAGGATGACAATCCTCCCCCACCATCTCAGGATCCTCCTTCAGCTCCTGAGCTTCCAAAATGGGTTTTTGCTACTCGAGATGCAGCAGGTGATCTTGCTAGTGATCCTACAGATCAACGACGCACACGTTCTCAGTTCGAGAGAGCCTCTTCTTTACTGGCTCAAGCTCCAGTAAATTATGATCCTGACACCTTTGCAAAAGCTTCAAGCCATCCAGATTGGGAAGCAGCTATGAATGAAGAATATCATTCATTATTGGCAAATGATACATGGGATCTTGTTCCTTTACCAAAGGGACGAAAACTTGTTAGATGCAAATGGGTTTACAGAACCAAGTATGGACCAGATGGGAAAGTTGATAAACATAAAGCTCGTCTTGTTGCTAAGGGCTTCTCACAGGTTGAAGGCATTGACTACACTGAAACCTTCTCCCCTGTTGCCAAAATGAACTCTATCTGCCTTGTTCTTTCCCTTGCTGCCTCTTTCAAATGGGAAGTCCATCAGATGGATGTTAAATCTGCCTTCTTGCATGGGGACTTGCATGAAGAAATCTATATGGAACAACCCATTGGCTTCATACAAACAGACTCCAGCCTTGTTTGTCGACTTAAGAAATCCTTTTATGGTCTCAAGCAAGCTCCTCGGGCTTGGTATGCCAAAATGGATAGCTTTCTTTTAGAATCTGGCTTTTCTAGGTGTCATTCTGACAATACTGTCTACACCAAGAAAGTGGGCAACTCTCTTATCATCCTTGTTCTTTATGTTGATGATCTTATCCTTACTGGTAGTGATCCCAACCTTATAAACCATGTGAAGTCTAGCCTCAAAAGGAAATTTGAAATGACAGACTTAGGACACTTACACTATTTTCTTGGTCTTCAAGTCTTGCAATCCAAGGAGGGTATTTCCCTTTCCCAGTCCAAGTATGCTTGTGATATTCTACGTCATTTTCACATGGAAGACTGTAAGCCAGCCCCTTCTCCCTTTCAGTCTGGAGTCAAACTCTCAGTCACTTGTACTTCTCCTGAAGTTGATGCTACCTTATACCGTCAACTTGTAGGAAAACTTTTGTATCTAACCCATACTCGTCCTGATCTTTCCTTTGTTGTTGGCCTTGTTGCTCGGTTCATGCAAAACCCCCGTGAAAGTCATTGGAAAGCAGCTAAAAGAATACTTCGTTATGTTCGAGGTACAGTTCAGTTTTGGATTCATTACAGTGCCGAAGCAGCTCCTCTATTGGTTGGTTTCACTGATTCTGATTGGGCTGGTGACCCTGATGATCGAAAGTCTACTGCCGGTTATGTGTTCACTCTTGGTTCAGGACCTATTACATGGGCTTGTAAGAAACAAGCTGCCATTTCTCTTTCATCAGCAGAAGCAGAGTATCGTGGTGCCGTAGAAGCTAGTAAGGAAGCCTTGTGGCTTCGTCAGATCCTGTCAGAATTTGGCTTTCAGCAGCAGCATCCGACTACACTTTGGTGTGATAATCAAAGTGCCATTCAGCTATGCAAAGATCCAGTTCAACATCAGCACAGCAAACACATTGAACTGCACATGCACTTCATCAGAAAGCTCATTCACGACCATGTTCTTGAAGTGCAATATTGTTCAACAGATGATCAAGTTGCAGACATCTTCACAAAGGCTCTCACAGAGGCGAAGTTCACTAAACTTCGATTTATGGTTGGAGTTCAGGAAGTTGTCACTAAGGGGGGATAGGCTCTAGTGCCTCCTTCCTTCTCCTATTGTGTCATATCTGTAAATCCTTCAATCCTATCCCAAGTTGTTCTTAAGGGGGGGTGTTAGGATATTCCGACACATAGGAAATAGTTAAGTACAACTTGGTCTAGTGTAGAGTTAGGTATAGAGTTAGGTAAAGTGTGTTTCTTTACCATTGTACATTTTGTAACATACAATCCGACGGTCACGATATGTAGTGATCCGACGGTTCATTCTCTCCTCGGTATTACCGACACTTGATCCGTGGCTTGACACCCGATTGGTCCATGAATTCTATTTAAAGCGCATGGAGGGTCATTTGTAGGGTAATCCGTGCATGAGAGAAGCTTATGTAAATTTTCATTCTTTGATTAATAAATTGCCTGAAGTGGCCGCATTGGCTCAGGCTGTGGACTGTTTCCCTCTTTGAGGGTTTTAACCACGTCAAAAATACTGGTGTATTGATCTGTGATCTGGTTGTGAGCGGTGTCCTTTGGTGTTCTTTCTGAGGAACTTACCCTGTAAATTCCTACACATTCCAAGGTATTTGAGACTCCCAAAGGCCTCCCACCTATTCGTGATCATGACCATGCTATTTATTTGATTCTAGGAAGTGTTCCTCCAAACATCAAGCCTTACAGATATCCCTATGACCAAAAGAGTGAAATTGAACGTATGGTTGTAGAGATTCTAGAGGCCGGTATAATTCAACCTAGTCAAATTTCTATCTCTGCTCCAGTAGTATTGGTTCATAATAAGGATGGATCATGGTGCATCTGTCCAGATTATAGGGAGCTCAACAAGCTCACTATTAAAGATAAATTTCTCATTCCTGTCATTGATGAATTATGGATCAATTTCATGGATCAATTTACTTCACCAAGTTGGATCTTCGTTCAGGATATCATCAAATCATAATGAAGACTGAAGACATTCCAAAAACGACATTTAGAAATCATGAGGGCCATTATAAATTTTTGGTCATGCCTTTTAGCCTTAGCGATGCACCTTCTACATTTCAAGGTTTAATGAATTCCATTTTAAAACCCTTCTTCAGAAAATTTTTGTTAGTATTTTTTGATGATATACTAATCTACAACAAGCCTTCGAAGGATCATGTTCAGCATGTTGACAGGGTGCTCAAACTATTGGAGGAGAAACAATTATATGCAAAAAGCTTCAAATATTTCTTTGGGGTACAAGAGGTGGAATATCTGGGTCATATTGTATCTCATGAAGGTGTTAAGGTAGAACCTAGCAAAATTAAAACCATTAAGGAATGGAAAATCCCCATCCATAAAGAATCTGCGAGGATTTCTTGGGTTGACAGCGTATTATCACAAGTTTGTTAAGAATTATGGGAGAATAGGAGCACCTCTAATAATATTATTGAAGAAAGATGCATTTTCATGGACTCCAGAAGAAACGAAGGCCTTTGGACATCTTAAAGCTCGGAATGTGCCAAGCACCATTCTTAGCTATGTCGGACTTCACAAAAACCTTTATTGTGGAATGTGATGCCTCAGGAAATGGAATTGGTGTTGTTTTAATGCAAGAAGAAAGACCCATTGCTTTTGAAAGTCGTCCAATCAAAGTAAATTATTTACACAAAGCTATTTATGAGAAAGAAATGTTGGAAATACTACATGCACTTAAGAAATGGTGACCCTACCTAATGGGAAGACAATTCAAGGTAAAAACGAATCATGATAGTCTTAAATACACTTTTAGAAAAAAGATTATCTTCAGAAGAGTAGAAAAAGTGGGTCACAAAGATGTTGGGTTATGACTTTGAAATCATCTACAAAAAAGGGAAGCAAAATGTTGTGGCAGATGCACTCTCAAGAAAGGATGAGGATGTGGAAGCATTTCTTTGCACCATTTCTATTATCCAATCAGATTGGATAAATGAAGCAAGGGATGAATGGAAGAATGACGAAGAAGTGTGGGCACTCATTCAAAAGATACAACAAGATCCCAGTACCTATGATACATTTAGCTGGAAAATGATTCGTTACGGTACAAAGATCGCTTATACCTATGTAATAATTCCCAACTCAAACAAAAGATTCTTATGGAATTGCACACCTCTCCCTTAGGAGGGCACTCAGGATTTCTAAAAATTTACCATAGGGTTAAGAAGGAATTTTTTTGGGATGGCCTTAAATCAGATATTCAAAAGTCTGTGGCGGAATTTTTGGTTTGCCAACAAACTAAAGTTGAAACAATTAAGACCCCAGGTCTATTACAACCTTTATCTATTCCAAGCCAACGTTGGGGGGAGGTTTCAATGGATTTTATCACAGGTTTACCCAAGACAGAAGGAAAGAGTGTTATCATGGTGGTAGTTGACCGACTTACCAAGTATGCACACTTTTGTACATTATCTCATCCATTTAAAGCGAGTATAGTTTATACTGCATTTATGGAAACAATTCAAAAACTACATGGAAACCCAAAGATTATTGTAAGTGACAAAGATCCCATTTTCACTGGAAATTTTTGGACATAATTATTTTCTTGTCTTGGTACTCAGTTAGCTCATAGCTCATCTTATGATCCTCAATCTAATGGGCAAACTAAGATAGTAAACAAATGTTTGGAAGGATATCTTCGTTGCTTTGTATCTAATAAACAGACACAATGGGTCAAATGGTTGCCTCTGGCTGAATGATGGTATAACACTTCCTTCCATATTGCAGCAAAAATGACTCCATTTATGGCACTTTATGAATATCATCCACCGTCCATCACATCATATTTAAGATACAATTCTAAGGTTCAAGCAGTGGAAGATCACATCGAGCATCAACAACAAGTTCTCCAACTCTTAAAGGATAACCTCACTTTGACGCATAATAGAATGAGCCAACAAGCAGATCAACATCGTAGCAAAAGAAGTTTTGATGTAGGTGATTGTATATTCCTATGGCTACAACCATATAAACAAATGTCCCTCAAGCAAGCTAAGAAGGATAATAAATCATCACCAAAGTATTATGGTATGTACAAGGTGTTGCAAAAGATAGGTACTATGGCATATAAATTGGAGCTTCCTACAGCTTCCCAAGTGCACCCATTTTTCCATGTTTCATGCTTAAAGAAGGTTATAGGTGACAAGATCCTAATTCAAACAATATTGCCAGAACTTGATGAGGAATGAAAAATCATATTGAAACCTGAAGCAATCAAAGAAACAAGAACTCGACAGCTATGAAATCGATCAATTTCAGAGTATCTCATAAAGTGGAAGAACTTACTGGTTGAAGATTCCACATGGGAGGATGAGAATTTTATACAGAAGCATCCAGAAATACTCAAGCGTTGAGGACAACACTTTTTTGAACGAGAGC
Source organism: Pinus tabuliformis (assembly GCA_031772625.1). NCBI lineage: Eukaryota > Viridiplantae > Streptophyta > Pinopsida > Pinales > Pinaceae > Pinus > Pinus tabuliformis. Next base: position 131,643,113 of record CM062812.1, read on the forward strand.
GGCATGTTAGGTCCCTATAATACTAGTGATTCCCCCATTAATATTGTCATTGTAGCCCTTATTATTGTTGTGCCCTATTGTCCCCATATTATTATTATTGTGCCCCATAGAAGCCCACTATTGTTATTTTTGTGCCCTTATATTATTATTGTTATGTCGGCTTTGATTATATTGTGACCCTTAGACTCCTATATATAGAAAGGAGGCTTTTCCATTTATATCATCCAAGAATTGTTCATTTGTGTAATGTAAAGGAGGTTTCCCCCTCGAAGAGGATGATTTTGAAGGCGTTGATCTATCTTTTCTTCTATTTTGTGAGCTGGTTGCACAACAAACTACTTTGGAAAACTTACGGGTGATGGGACGAACAGAGCGGAGGTGTTGATACGAAATTTTGTGTTCACATCTGGGAGGTGAGGAGTAACCAATTTCAAAGTTCCGCGTAGGTGAGAGGGAGTGCGAGTTATTTCCTTGACCAGATTATTGATGGGTGGGGGTGAGAGGACATTCATCCATAAAAAATTGGCGACCGTCCTTCTAGCACCGGAAATGTTGACGGTGTTGGACCCACCAACATTCAATGGATATCCCCTGTATGAAGTCCCAACTAGACCTCACACCATTTGGTGTAGGAGTCCCATCTGGTATGATAGCCCAGTTTCCATTATCTTAAAGATTTTCCTTAGATCTTACTTGTCAGTGCATGAGATTGGTTTACTTTGTCTTCAAACAACGATGTTTGCGTGCCTAGTGAGTGCTTAGTGTCGCTTGTGTCAAGGTTCTTTCACTGCAGAGGGAGAGGGTGAGAGTGAGACTGAAGTCGAAAGGGAATAGTCCCAACTCTGTTAGAAACGCATAACACAACAGGACATGTGCAACTTCCAACAGAGTAGTCCACACAAATGTTGCAATCAAAAACACAAACTGAAGAGATAGCACGTACAACACCTAGTGAAATAGTCCACACGAGTTTGACGATCGTTATAACAAGTTTACGAGAATGAATCTGTCGAGTGTCCGACAGAATGGTCCACACGGGAAAGGCAACGTTAACAACTAATACAACACACTTCCAACAATATATATATAATAGAACAACTGAAATAGTTCAACTATCTTAATACAGGTTAAAGCAACATGCATTACAAGCATCCAAAGAATAATCTTACAAACGAATACAATACATGTGTGAAAACGTGATGGCTTGTTAATATGCTTATGAATTAAGTAAAATTTCCAAGACACATCCATACACCATTACGTCACTAACCCGGAGCCACTACTCACTCCTCAAACAAAAGACTACAAATTTGAATATGCTGCAAAATCGAGAATTCTCAGGTCATCGCTAGGGTTGATCATTTCCATCATTGGAAGCTTAGAAAAGCCATTGAGATTGAGAAGCAATCTTTCAACCTCAATTGAGATGATAGTTGGAAATTAAGCAGGAGCTAGATTCCTGCCCTCTCCTCTTGATAGTTTCCCTTTTTTTAAGTTATTATTATTATTTGTTTTTATTATTTTTATTATTATTTATTTATTTAATATTATTATTATTTATTCATTATTTATTATTATTATGATAATAAGAAGGCTATTATTATTATTTGTTTTTATTAACTATATATATATATTAACTTTGATATTAAAATATATTATTAATTTATAATTGTCTCTCAATTTATTTTAGTTTTTGGTATTTATTATTATAAACTCTAGTTTGATTTTATATTTAAATAATTAAGATATATTTTAATATTATTTTCCTTTAATTAAATTTTTAACTACCTTTTTAAATATAATTTTCTCCTTAACTATTTTTTAACTATCCTTTTTCCTAACAGCTAGTTTTTAACGGCTGGTTCCTAATAGCTATTTCAAGATGTGGATGCTTCTCTACTATTTAAACTTTTGTTAAAACTGATTTTTTCACCATTTGTCATGAGGATAAACCACATTAGTTGGTTCGACTCATTCTATAACATGTGATTAATCCGGAAGACATATTAATTATAGACTATAGATTTTCAAAACTATGTGGGAGGAGCCAAGGTGAAAAGTCCCTTGCATATACGAATTGTTACCAACTGACTTAATTAAATCATCTAAAACTATTGAATTATATATATTTTAGTGGGTGTGTAGAATATAAATAATATGTTAGTTAAGTATTGGGGTGCATTATATTAGATATTATTTTTTGGGATTCAACTCCCTTAAGTAAATTATTCATCTATGACCATTTCTATGGGAAGTAGTCCTAAATGACTAATTTCTCATCATTTTTGAATAGTGTATTTAACACTTATTACATAAGGTGATGCTACACATTGACTTAATTAAATCATCTAAAACTATTGAATTAAATATATTTTAGTTGGCCTGTAAAATATAAATAATATGTTAGTTGGTGCGTAGGATATAAATAATACGAAAATTTTATAATCTAAATTAACTAATTTACGTGGAGTTTAGTTGTTATCGCATTATTAATTTAAGTTTTATGGAAAGGGTAACAGTGCAACACGTGGAACCTGGCCCACACGTCCAAGTTTGACCAACCCTTGAAAACCCAACTTGATTGACAGTGGAAACAACGGCGATAATTCATATGACGCGAAATTGCAGACTACCAAAGCCCAATTGGCTTGTTGACTTTGAAATATTCCCCGCAATTGCATGCCGTTTTCCCCTCAACAACAACCTCTCCCTATTGCTGTGTTTATAATCTCCAACAGAAGAACAGAGCAGAGCAGAGCATGAGACAATACCTCCTTTTTCCCAGTTCAATGACTCGCTCTGTTTATCTTTTTCTTCATCTTGCACCTGCGCTTCTGCTCCTCATCTGCTCCTCGACATCATGTCTCGGCAGTCTTTACGAGCAATGCCGTGGCAGTTTTACATGTGGGGGCTTTACATTTGGGTATCCTTTTGGGGAAAGTTACAGCGGCTACGGTCACCCTGAGTTTCAGGTTGGCTGTGTGTCGAACTCTCCTAGCGTTTATATGGGTGGAAAAAATTATCGCCTATCGGAGCCCCTTTTCTTGTGCAATAACAGCGATCATACCATGACTGTCGTTAACGACCAAATCTGGATCTATGGGGGTGAATCATGCAATATTTCAGGTAACTACAATCAGTCATGGTGGTATGACTCTCAGTTTTTTCGCCTGGCGGATGGATACACCAATCTGACATTTTGGAGGAACTGCGATCAAACCCATGACAGCAATTTTGTATCAAAAGCGCTTAATTTCAGCATTTGTGGTGATGCTTGGTACTACAGTTTAACTACAGAGTTAGACTCAGAGGGGGAAAGCTTCTGTTCAACCCATCTTCAACTACCGAGTAATAAGAGTTACCTCTCTCAGGAGCCCATTAAAATTAAGACTTTACTAGCGCAGGGTTTTAAGGTCACATGGAATGTCGATCCGGAGAGTGATCGACGCTGTGACACTTGTTTGAACAGTACTGGGAGATGTGGTTATGACAAATTGAACCCGACAACATTTCTTTGCTATTGTAGCGATGGCACAATCCAGCCATACGTATGCCCCGCAATGGTAGGTTTCCCAATCACCTTCTACAGATTTGATTACAAAACTAAGTGTTTGAATTCTTCGCCTTCCCTGTGAGTTTCCGGATCTGTCGAGTATGCATTCTCTTACCAAAATATGTGGATCCTTGCAGGTCCAGGACGTTCGTTAAATTCAGCGATTAAAATAGGTGAATATGATTTGTTTATTCTATCCATTATTCTGTTAGGGGTTAGACAAAGAGCATATTGATTTCAACCTGTTCATTCCACCGCAGGTTGCTCGATTGGGGGACTTGCGTTGATAGCGATAGCAGTAATTTTTTTATGGTATTGTGCCAAGAGGAGAAAACAACCTCTTCGTCCTCCCCGTAGCTCTGATTCAAAGGTTGAGAAATTCCTAGAGCAATATGCTTATGAAATGCCAACCAGATATTCGCAGTCACAACTCAAGAAGATGACAAACAACTTTGCAGAAAAGTTGGGAGAAGGAGGTTTTGGTGTGGTCTATAAAGGGAAGCTTCAGAATGGTGCTCTAGTGGCTGTCAAGCTTCTTGACCGGCATAGGCATGGCGAGACTCAATTCATGAATGAAGTCGCCACCGTTGGACGGATCCATCATGTCAATTTGGTTCGGCTGTTGGGGTATTGCTTCGAAAATCCTACAAGCGCACTGGTATATGAGTACATGGTAAATGGGTCTCTCGAAAAAGTAATATTTGCCGCAAAAGAGAAGAGGCCGCAAGTCATAATGTGGGAACAATTGTATGCTATAGCTTTGGGTGTGGCTCGTGGAATTGCATATTTACACCAAGATTGCGAGAAGCGCATCATACACTTCGACATCAAACCTCACAATATATTGCTGGATGCGGAATTCACGCCAAAAGTTTCTGACTTTGGTCTCGCAAAGCTTTGTGGAAAGGGAGACGACCATATCTCAATGACGGCCGGGAGAGGGACGCCAGGATATGTTGCGCCAGAGGTATGTGACAGAGAACTGGGCCCTGTTACGGATAAATCAGATGTCTATAGTTTCGGAATGCTTTTGCTAGAAATAGTTGGGGGTAGAAAGAACTTCGATTGGAAGGTTACCAATTCCAGCCAGTTTTACTTTACTGAGTGGGCTTTCAAGCTGCTTGAAACTGGGGACTTGGGGATGAGACTAAGAAGAGGAGTCATAGCAGCACAAGATGAGGAGAAGGCGAGAAAACTCACTAAAGTTGGGCTCTGGTGCATTCAATACAAGTCCATAGATCGTCCGAGCATGAGCAGGGTTGTTCAAATGTTAGAAGGAAATGGAGACGACGTGGCCAATCCTCCCTTGCCGTTCAATTCCTCCTCCACCGCTGCACCTGAAAATCCATTGTTATCTTCCACTTAAATTCTTGTTCAATGTCGTTTTATGGTAGCATTGTTACTTGCGACCCGTCTGTAATTCGTGCCAACAAAAATAGCATCTCATTTGGTTCTATAGGGAAACCTGATTTTTATGTTGTAATAGGTATTAAGAATTTTTAATAAGATTTCATAACGTTACAAATGAGTTACAAATGAGTGTGGAGTGTAAAATTAAAATTTTGTAATCGGGGGCATATATCTAGAGATAGTGTATCTCATTTAATTATATATATGTTTATTTATTTGAATTTATTATTTTTAATATATAAAGAAAAGATTATATAAGTGTACGTTATTTTATGAGTATTGAACTTAATCTTTCTAATTTAAATATGTAAAATATCAGTTTTTTTTTTAATATGTAATCAGGATGGAATGTGATAAGGACATTCTAAGTATTTTAAGTTTTGGTTTGTAATTTTTTAAAGTAGGATAGTAATTTTATGTTATTTAAGGTATATTATATAATATTTTTAAATGTGTAAATATTTGTTTTAATATTTTACAAATAAATTTAACAATATAAATTTAATTTTAAATAAAATTTAATAATAAATCAAAACTTTATATTTATTTAAAATTATATTTATAAAATTTAAAATTAAATATAAATTTAAAAATTATGATAATTCAATATCAATCTAAAAATTATGAATATAGAAAGTAAAATAATTTAATTATAATAACAATTATATTATAAGCATAGAATATGAACCTAGAAAGTAAAATAATTAAGTTATAATAATAATTATATTATAAACATAGTAAAATGATTAAGTTATACCCATGATTCCCAATTTTAATCATTTGACTCTTCTATTTGGACTAAATGCCTATTCATCCAACCATCCATGATTCTCAATTTCAGTCATTTGACTTTTTTTTAATTCAATTTAATGATGAGTGTTCCTAATTTCTCAGTGTACACTCTTTTTTCCAAAAATTTTTGGTCTTTTTCAATGTCTTTCACAATAGTGTAGGCTAGAGTTAGTTCTTAATTAAGCAATGAGAATTTTAACTCTCTGTGATATATTGGCCCATATGTACGTTTTTTTTTTATGATGATTGTAAGTAGGATTGAACTCTTCAATATAATATTTTTTCTTTCTCCTTATCCTTTTATCTAAAATATACTTGTAAAACTTGTCAATAATAAAAATATAAATATACCAAAATAAAAAATGATAGTTATACTCAACCACCCATGATTCCCAATTTTATAAATGTATATAAATATATACCAAAATAAAAAAATGGTAATTATACTCAACCACCCATGCCTCCCAATTTTATAAATGTATATAAATATACCAAAATAAAAAAATGATAGTTATACTCAACCACCCTTGATTCCCAATTTTAATCATTTGACTCTTCCATTTGGACTAAATGCCTACTCATCCAACCATCCATGATTCCCAATTTCAGTGATTTGACTATTCCATCTTTGGACTAAGTGCCTAGTCATACATCAACTGATCTAAATATTGATATGATGAAGGATAAACTCCAACCACGTAATTGAGTTGGATGATTACGTGAATGGAAAAATGACTTTGTTTTGAATAAGCTAGGTCACGAGGATAATTTTGTATTATATATCTAAATTAAAATAATATTAGAAAAAGGAAAATATTCACTGGGTTAAAATTAGTTTATAGCACAAGTCCGGTGTCAAATAGAATCATACATTTCATTTTTTTTCTAATTCAATTTAATGATGAGTGCTCCTAATTTCTCAATATATATTGTTTCTTCCCAATTTTTTTTGGTTTTTTCAATGTCTTACACAATAGAGTAGGTGAGAGTTAGTTCTTAATAGAGTAGGTGAGAGTTAGTTCTTAATTGAGCAATGAGAATTTTGACTCTCTATGATATATTGGCCAATATGTATATTTTTTTATGATGATTGTAAGTAAGATTGATCTCTTAAATATAATACTTTTTCTTTCTCCCTATCTTTTTATCTAAAATATACTTGTAGAACTTGTCAATAATAAAAATATAAATATACCAAAAAAAATAAAAAAAAAAATGATAGTTATACTCAACCACCCATGATTCCCAATTTTATAAATATATATAAATATGCTAAAATAAAAAAATAATAGTTATACTCAACCACCCATGATTCCCAAATTTAATCATTTGACTCTTCCATTTGGACTAAATGCCTAGTCATCCAACCATCCATGATTCCCAATTTCAGTCATGTGACTATTCCATCTTTGGACTAAGTGCCTAGTCATACATCGCACTGATATGATCAAGGATAAACTCCAACCATGTAATTGAGTTGGACGATTAAGTGAATGGAAAAATGACTTTGTTTTGAATAAGCTAGGTTACATCACACGAGGATAATTTTGTATTATATATATTTATTAAAATAATATTATAAAAATAAAGGAGAAAATATTTTTAATATTCACCGAGTTAAAAATAGTTTATGGGACAAGTGGGGTGTCAAATAGAATCATACATTTCATCTCTTCTCTAATTCAATTTAATGATGAGTGTTCTCAACTTCTGAGTACATATTGTTTCTTCCCAATCTTTTTTTGGTCTTGTTAATGTCATTCACAATAGAGTAGGCGAGAGTTAGCTTTTAAATGAGCAATGAGAATTTTGACTCTCCATGATATATTGGCCCATATGTGCATTTTTTTTTTATGATGATTGCAAGTGGGATCAAATTCTTCAATATAATACTTTTTCTTTCTCCCTATCTTTTTATCCAAAATGTGCTTGTGGAACTTGTCAATAATAAAAATATTTATCTCTTTACCTTTCGTGGGACACATGTTTAGGTAAATACCCCATTTATTGAACCATTTGATATTTTTCCACATCCAAGTCTTCTTTCTTTTACACAAAATGTCATTTAAGACAATCTTAGACAATATGTCCCCATTTTTCTCTACTCTTTTTATGATGATTGCAAGTGGGATCAAATTCTTCAATATAATACTTTTTCTTTCTCCCTATACTTTTATCCAAAATGTGCTTGTGGAACTTGTCAATAATAAAAATATTTATCTCTTTACCTTTCATGGGACACATGTTTAGGTAATACCTCATTTGTTGAACCATTTGATATTTTTCCACATCCAAGTCTTCTTTCTTTTACACAAAATGTCATTTAAGACAATCTTAGACAATATGTCCCCATTTTTCTCTACTTTTTTTAAATAGCTTATGAGTCGCACTATATCAAGTACTTCAATAGAGACATCCTCATTTCACTGAGCATAATATCAACAAAAAAACTGAACATTTAATTTTGAACTTTTTGTAATCAAACGCTTTAATTTTTTAATTGTTAATATTTTTTAATTTTTTTTCACTTAAAATATTGAGTTATTTACCACTGTTTGTAAATGACCAATCAAATTAAAAGGAAAAAAGAAAAGAAAAGATATGGTTTGTGTTATATATATATATTATATATATATATATATATATTATATATATATATATATATATATAGATATATAAGTGTGTGTGTGGAGAAATACATTGGGAAGAATTTAATATAATGAGGAATATTCATGTTTAGAATATAAATAATGAATGGTGGTATAGTTGGAAGATTGACTAATAAAATTTATATAAGTATTTTTTGTATTTTTTTTAATGTAATGTTAGGGTTATTGGTTATACATAATGGAAATTATACACATAATAATGTTAATTTAATGTGCAATAAGTTAAAAAATACATAATAAGTATTAATAACTATATATATATATATATATATATATATAGATATATATATATATATTTCTTATTTAAAATAGTTTAATGAACTTTACATGTCTTTTCATTAGATATTTGTCGGATTCTCTTAATATTTATTTCTTCAATTATGATTGAAGGCATAAAAAATATCATATTCTTGTACCAAAGTATATCTTCTTTCTAGTCCCAATGTTTTATAGAATTCATTTCTTCCTTTATACATTAGACATTTTGTTTAAATTGTTGTGATTTTTTCATACATGGTGAGCTTCTGCCAACCATACTGAATAGAATATGTAATATAATATAAACTTGAGGCTTCTTATATTCTAGAAAGAGCATCTACTAGCACATTGTCCTTCCCCTTCATGCAGATTATTTCAAAATCAAGCCCTTATATTTTTTCTACCCATTTTTGTTTCGCTTTTGATGACAATATTTTCTCCATAAAGTATTTTAGGATTTCATGGTCGATATTGACCTTAAGGTGTCTCCAAATAATACACTATTACTATTTTTTATTGCATGTACAATTGCTTCCATTTGTTTTCCATGTGTTCATTCATGAAATATTTTCCCTTGAATTATTTCCTTTCAAATTCCATTTGTCTCCCTTCTTGCATCAATAATACTCCAATTCCTTTTCCTAATGCATCACATTCTACTATATTGTCAATACTAGTGCAGAAGACATGACATCCTTTAAGAGTGAGGATGCCAAAGTAACCTCACCATTCCATACAAATGAGCTTTTCTTTAAGAGAGATAGGAATTGGTCGATAATGTGTGCATAATGATTAACAAATTTCAGATAATACCTTCAAGTTCCAAAAATACTCGAAGATAGTTGATTTCTTCAAACATAATTCTCTAAGTAATTGGTTTTTCTCTACCACTACTCTTGTATCACTTCCAAACTTCTGAGTTAAATATGCATATGTAACACCCTCCTCCCACATCTACCCAAGTAACCAGCCAACCGGGGTAAACATGTGACGAGAGGCTACTATGATTAGATTCAACCTCCTATGTGACCTTAAGGAAGTGGAATCGACAAAAACACAACATACAGACCTTCCACATTAGCTACAAGACTCCCAGGAACCATCCCAACTACTCAGATAGCTAGCCCCCAGGTCCCACTAATGTTTTAGACCACTTGAACCCTAGATGCTCCCATGATATGGACCTATCAATGTCCAGGAGGCTATGAATTCTCTCATGCCAAGGCAAGTCAGCGTCTAGGGACTATTTTTCCCAGTGTTGTGCCAACGTCCCTAGGATTTGAGCCACTTTTTCAAGCCTAGAGCCCAGGTCATTGCCTAGAATTGAACGACACCTTCAGAACAGAGAGATAACAAGGAAATAATGATTCAAATGTAAATAATAGAACAAGCCCTTAACCATACACCTACTAGCCATGACAGGTGTTTTGTCAAACATATCACAAATATGTAATCTACATGTGTAAGAAACAGATTGAAGCATAGGGGTCTCATACTTATATAAGAATCGCTATGAAGCATTGTTCCCTCAGTATCATTTGTTGCATTATCATCTATTAGGTCATATATACATTGTTCATTCCTTTACAAGTAAAAACATAATGAGAGCCTGATCAGGAGCTCACAAAATAGCTCAAATTTCAAAGTGGTCGGATTGGTGTGGAACCTGGAAACGAGTTACGTATGACTCTAGAAACAAGTTATCTTCACTTTCCCAAACAGGCAAATTTTCAAAAAAAAGGACAGCCCAGTCAGTAGTCCATACTATTGATGTGGCATTGACTGGGGAGGTGATGTGGACATTGACTTGGTCAAAGTGCTTCTTGGCTAATGAAATCATGCCAAGTGGCACATCTTGACTGGTCGTATTTTGTGGTTTTTCATTGGTCGAAATGATGGCCAACCATAGGCTGACATGTGGCCTAGCCGGAGGCCACCATGTGGTAGGCTAGGAGGCCTCCAAAATTGTTGTTATAGTCCAAGCAGAAGCAGCAGGGGTCGAACCCGCGACCTTCCAACACTGACACAACGACTTTACCAACATACCATGCACATGGTTCTTAACAACATATGATGGCGCGCTTAATTTAAACTTTGATGCCACATTGTTTGGAGGTGGGCGCGAACTTAACCGCCCCATGTGAATGCCACTTCTTAACTGCCACCATTTTAAGTGACCGTCGGAGGAAAGGGGCCAGTGCTGAGGGTTAACCCTTGGGTGCATGTCCCCCTCCCCCCATATGACCCTAAATTTATGCATTTTAGGCCTCAACGGCCAAATTAAATGTTTGACAAATCCACCCATATTTCAATGGATTTGGTGGCTTGTTAGTGAAAATTAGGGTGAAAATGAGGGTTGGTGCTAGATTTTGGGCAAATTGTAGAGCGAATAATGAAGAAACTAAGAGAGGTCATAACTTCTCCAGTTTTCGACCAAATTGTGTGAAAAAAGAGGCTAAGTGGCCATTTTTGGACATTCTAGACTCATTGGAGCAGGTTACAGAGCCATTTGAGCATTGTAAACACATATTTGAGCATAATAGAGAGGCTCAAGCCATTGGATGCTGGACCAAGGAGACGTAGCCTAGGAGGGGTGAACTCCTTCATCATGTTCATGTTGTGATGTGTTATTGGTGATGTTATGTACATTTATATTTTGTTGTTCAGTCTCTTATTTATGTTAAAATTGCTCATAAAATTAACATAAAAACTCATTTTCACTTGCAATAAACTCATGAATCCTTAAGCACATGAATATAATTTTGTTATAATCCGAGGAGGATCTTAGTACAACAAAACTAATATTCTTAATTAGATCATTTTGGTATCAAAGCATTAGGTTTTCTTTGTGAAAGAAGGATTTAACTATTTGCAAGTTTATGTCATGCTTACAAGGTTAAAACTCAAAAGAGGAGAAGGGAAGCTGGTTGAAAGCCTTGAAGTTGGGTCAAGGAGAAGGAGGGAAAGGTTGCCACAATCCCCAACACCAGTTCTTCCTCAAGTTGTGGTTGAAGCTCCAGTGAGTATGGCTCATGAAGGAGAACCTACAAACATGACAGAAGATTAGAAGGTCTTCAGGAAGGCTTTCTTTGATATGACAGAGATGGTGAAGGTCCTCTATGAAGAGAGGAATACCAAGCTACAGAGTGAAAGCTCCAAACCCCCCAAAGGAGAAGGTTATTCAGGAGGAGGTAACGAAAATGGTGGTAAACCTCCACCCTTTCCATTATCTTCTTCATGTTCATCTTCACAGGTATCTTTACCCTCTTCCACTAACACAACCCTTACTCATACTCATCAACATACCTCAAAAGGAACTGGTAAATCACTCGTACTAAAACTTGATGTTAAATTTGAGCTACCCATGTATAATGGTGAAGTGAATGTAGAGAAGCTTGATAATTGGATTCGTCGGTTGGAGGTTTGTTGTAGAATTCAAAACCTTCAAGAGGATGATATAAATTCAGTTAACTTTCTTGAGAATAGAGGGTGCAACACTAGTATGGTGTGAATCAAAGACACAAGAGAAGATAAAAAAAACATGGTAAGATCTCAATTTCTTGGTCTCATTTCATTTCTGCAATTAAAATACAATTAAATACCCTCTAGCTTAGATGCAAAAGGCCATCATTAATTGGAAGAACTTTAGACAACTTAAAGGTCAAAATGTGCAAGATTACACCTCAAGAATTTAGAAAAAAGGTCTCTAGTGTTAGGTGTAGATTTGCAATCACAAGACACATTGTTGAAGTACATAGGGAGTTTACACAGTTACCTTAGGCATACTATTTTGATGTTTAATCCCAATAATCTAGATGTTGTGTGTGTGCAAGCCAGTCATCTTGAGGCAAGAGGGAACACTCCATAATAGGGTAATAAAAATCCATTTAATGGCAAAGAGAAAGAAAAGTGTTTCAAAGGAAAGAAAAATGCATCCATTAAGAAAGAAGGAGAGAAAACAATATGTAAACATTGTTCCTAAGAGGGACATGATGAAGCTAATTGTTGGAAGTGTCATCTCGACATGAAACCAAAGAAATTCAACAATAGAGGAAAGGAAAAGACAGTTGTCATCATATCCAACTCTCTCTCTCTCTCTCTCTCTCTCTCTCTCTCTCTCCAACTTTATTACTATATCCCTCCCTCTCTCCTCTCTCCTTCTCTCCCCCATTCTCTCTATCTCTCCTTGTTTGTCTCTTTATCTCACCCCAAAGATACACACTCTCTCTCCATCTCTCTCTTGTCACTCCCTCTCTCTCTCCACTTCTCACTCTCTAGTATTTATTATTCCCTCCCTCTCTCCCCCTCCAACTCCACCCCCCTATCCTTCCCTCTCTCCCCCTCCAACTCCATCCCCCTATCCTTCCCTCTCTCCTCCTCTTTCGTACTTCCTCTCCTACCTCTATCTCTCTTCCCCCATCACTCTCCTCCTCTCTCTCCATTTCTCTCCTACCTCCCACTCTCTCTCTCTCTCTCCCCCTCCAATCGTGTCTCTTCCCCTATCACTCTCTCTATCTCACTCTCTCTCTCTCTCCAACTATGTTACTATATCCTTCCCTCTCTCATTCTCTCTCCTTCTCCCCCCCTTTTCTCTATCTCTCCTTCTTTGTCTCTTTATCTCACCCATAAACATACACTCTCTCTCTCCATATCTCCCTTGTCACTCCCTCTCTCTATCCCCTTCTCACTCTCTATGTCTTTCTTCTTCCCTCCCTCTCTCCACCTCAAACTCCATCTCTCTATCCCTCCCTCTCTCCTACTTTCTCGCAAGCGATCTCTCTCATCATTCCTCTCTCCTACCTTCCTGTGTCTTCCCCATCTCTCTCGGTACATCTTGGCTTAATTAAATCATCTAAAACCATTGAACTATATATATTTTAGTTGGCCTCTAGAATATAAATAATATGTTAGTTGGTAAGTAGAATATAAATAATATGAAAATTTTATAATCTAGATTAAATAATTTACGTGGATTTAAGTTGTTATCGCATCATTAATTTAAGTTTTATGGAAAGGGGTAACCATGAAACACGTGGAACCTGTCCCACACATCCGAGTTTGACCAAGCTTGAAAAACCCAACTTAATGGACAGTGGAAACAACGGCGATAATTCATATCAAATGACACGAAATTGCAGACTTGCCATTTTATAATTCTTATCAAATGACACGAAATTGCAAACTTTGCCATTTTAGATAATAATGAACTACCAAAGCCCAATTGGCTTGTTGGCTTTGAAATATTGAAATTGAATGTCGTTTTCCCTCAACAACCGCTCCCAACTCTACTTACCATAATTCATATCAAATGACACGAAATTGCAGACTTGCCATTTTAGATAATAATGAACTACCAAAGCCCAATTGGCTTGTTGACTTTGAAATATTCCCCGCAATTGCATGTCATTTTCCCTCAACAACCACCTCTCCCTATTTCTGTGTTTATAATCTCCAACATAAGAACAGAGCAGAGCATCAGAATCAGTACCTCCTTTTTCCCAATTCAATGACTCGCTTTGTTTATCTTTTTCTTCATCTTGCACCTGCACTTCTGCTCCTCCTCATCTGCTCCTCGACATCATGTCTCGGCAGTCATTACGAGGAATGTCGTGGCAATTATACATGTGGGGGCTTTACATTTGGGTATCCTTTTCGGGAAATTAACAGCGGTTGTAGTCACCCTGAGTTTCAGGTTGACTGTGTCAAGCTCTCTTAGGGTTTATATAAGGATAAACTCCAACCACGTAATTGAGTTGGACGATTAAGTGAATGGAAAAATCACTTTGTTTTGAATAAGCTAGGTTACGATTCACGACTATAATTTTGTATTATATATATTTATATTAAAATAATATTATAGAAAGAGAGGAAAAATTAATTTTAATATTGGCCGGGTCAAAAATAGTTTATGGGATAAGTGGGGTGTCAAATAGAATCATACATTTTATCCCTTCTCCAATTCAACTTAATGATGAGTGCTTCTAATTTCATTTCTAAGTATTTTTCCTAAATTTCTTTTGGTCTTTTTCAATGTCCTTCACAATAGAGTAGGTGAGAGTTAGTTCTTAACTACCCAATGAGAACTTTTTGGTCTTTTTCAATGTCTTTCACAATAGAGTAGGAAAGAGTTAGTTCTTAACTAAGCAATGAGAATTTTGACTCTCCATGATATAGTGGCCCCTATGTACGTTTTTTTATGATGATTGCAGGTGGGATTGAACTCTTCAATACAATACTTTTTCTTTCTCCTTATCCTTTTATCCAAAATATGCTTGTGGAACTTGTCAATAATAAAAATATTTATCTCTTTACCTTTAGTGGGACATGTGTTCAGGTAAATACCCCATTTGTTGAACCATTTGATATTTTTCCACATCTAAGTCTTCTTTCTTTTGCACAAAATGTCATTTCAGATAATCTTAGACCAATTGTCCTCATTTTTCTCTACTCTTTTTAAATAGCTTATAAGTCACACCATATCAAGTGCTTCAACAGAGACAATCCTCATTTCACTCAGCATAATATCAACAAAGGACTAAACATTTAATTTTGAACTTTTAATATTGTATTATTTACCACCGTTTGTAAATAACCAATCAAATTAAAAGATAAAAAAAAAAGGAAAGATATGAGATATGGTTTGTGTTAAAAGTAGTTATGTGTGTGTGTGTGAGAGAGAGAGAGAGGAGGGGCGAGGTGAGGGGGTGGAAGGGGGGGAGAAGTACATTGGGAAGAATTTAATATAATAAGGAATATTTGTGTTTAGAATACAAATAATGAATGGTATTATAGTTGGAAGATTGACCAATAAAGTTAATATAAGTATTTTTTGTATTTTTTGACTCTTAGTTGACTCCTAAGGAAGCAAGGGTTGAAGAGGCAAAAATGGTTATATCCAAGGAAACTCATCAACCCCTATGGATTAGAGCAGAATTGAGAGCCTCTAACCTTGTCATCAACAACCATATGATCATCTCTAAATACCCCATATTGGCATCACTATACATAGAAATATAGGAATAACCCATCATGCACTTTGAAGACATTTTTAGGCTGCTAAGAACCAAGAGTTTGCAAGCCTTTCAGAGGAGATGGAACTCCTTACCACATAGCTTAAAAATTAGAGACTATCACTTTCAAGAGAGATTCAGGAATGCCTTGGAGAAGACACCCTTATATAAGATAATAGTTCAAAGTCTGAAGGTCAAAAAGATTGGGATTAAGTTCAGCCCTCCTTTGCTACTAGGTCTACAAGAAAGAAAAGAAAAGGTAGAAGAGCAACAATAATAGGAAGAGACAAAGACCCTTAAGAGGGGACTCCATCAAAGATATCGTGGGATGTTAGGGCTACCACCAGGGCTATGCATGAAATGGAATTAAGTGGTTGAGTTTCTCAGAGGGTGAGAAACACCTTTAGTGGGGGGTTGATGAAGGGCCTCAATAACATGTATGTAAAAAGGTCCATATGGTCATCCTTCAACATACATTTACCTATCTCCTTGCATTGGATAACACCATTTTTATTATAATGTGTGTATTAGGAAGATTAAATGATATTTATCATATCTTGTGGTCTAACATGATTAATGTGTAGGAAAAGGGTACATTTATTATGTACCTGTTGCAGAAAGCTGGAGGAGATGTAGGAGGCATTTCCATTAAATTTACTCACCTACAACTTAACTTAGTCCCTATATTTACTCACATACATTTCGAGGATCTATTGAACAACTAATGCACTCACGGATTGCGAGGATCTCATGGAGCTAGATCCACCTTTATAGGGATTTGGAGGTAAGAAACCCTCCTTCTAAGGAGGTTTACCCTCAACCATTTTTGTAGAAATAAAGAATCCCAAGGGCTCAATAGGATTCAAACTTTTAGAGAAGAGTAGTGACTGTTAGAGCTAGGAAGCTTGTATTTGTCATTTTAATTTCCATGTACTTGAGCACTTTTTTAGATCAATGAGAATTCTTGTATTGTCTTGAATTTAAGTGTGTTCTATAGGGCCCAGTTCCCTTAGGTCAAGGCCCAACCTAAGCACTCTAGTCTCTCTCCTTTGTACATTTTATCACACATCTTTCTTTTTTGTATTTAGGTTAGCAATATTTCCATTTTGCAAGTTGTGTTTATATGAATAGTTTCTTTTGCAAATTTACCAATCATCTCTATTAGATAGTGTGGTTGTAAGCCTTGTATTGGAAAGCACAAAAAGATAGGTTTCATTTTTCATGTAGTAAGAAGATCATGAATAAAATTCAACTCATCCACATTATAAGAAATTTCAGCCTAAAAGTGCTTTCCTAAGGAAAATTAAGAAAATAATAGTTAAAATAATAAAACAAGAGTTTTTAAGTTTGGAGGGAAAGAAGAAAACTACCCTTTTTAATCGTACTTTTGGCTTACCTCCTTATGGGTTTACTCAAATTTCAAGTGTAGACACTCGTTGGACACAGAATTGAATCTCGCATTCAACGCGTATCCATTATGCAGGCTTTTGAGAATACCCACATTGATAAAAATTGAAGATAGATTAAAAAAATGTGTTCAACACATTTTTTTTATGTGTTGTAGCTACTAGAGATAAACCCCGGGTTGAGGAGAGGTCATTGCCTAGGACATCTTACTCTTTCTTGAAGATAATTCGATGCGTCTCAAGATATGAATGTAAAATGATTTTAAATTTGGTTCAATTTCCTTTTTCAAAGGCAGATTCTGTATAAATTTTGAATAATATGACACATATTCAATGGAGATTATCCTGATCATGTACTATTGCGGAATACATACACAATACATAACCTCCTCTACGTTGATCATCAATTTACAGAAGCAGAAACATTCACAGGCACACATAGAAGCATCAATCAAACTCATTAACACAGTATGTATCCCGGGGAAAGCATCTCGCTAAAAACCCCACACTATCTGTATATTATATTGATTGAATCATGTAACATTACAAAGTACAATGCTTATCAGAAGCAACCCAGTACCAGCTCCACCTGTTACACAGAATACAGCTTAGATCTGATCTCCAAATCTCCCCCGCTGCTTGCCTGCCTCCACAGCTCAATACCTGCTCAAGAATTGATGAGAATGGCTTCCCAAACTCGTATTTCACCTCAAAATAATCACTCACACTTTGTTGGACGTGAGCAAAGGCTACAATACTGGGCAAATACCTGAGCAAACTCATTGGCACACTCAATCCCTTGATTGTGCAAGATATGGTGCACAACTATAGTCACAACTGATAGCAATCTGATTCTCTACCACCTGTCCCTGTTGAACTGAACATGCACTGACATGCAACTGAGTTAACTGATGTATTCTATAGTTGCATTATGAGTTAATAACTTGTGAATTAATTAATAACTAATTCACCCAACTCATCTCTAGTCTATTGATCAGTTAGACTAAATACAACCAGTTTAACTGATCTGAAAATGGAATGTACTTGTTTAAGGGTGCAAGGTATCCATTTCCAATTATTTCAATTGTGAGCTAAACACTCCAAATGACCTCTAAAATTGTGTAAACTTCTTATTTCTTATACAGAGATAGACTGTAGGGGCATTCACCGGACATGTCACCTCTAAAAAGAGGATGAGTTCCAGAGGCTACCTGGCCCTCTACAGGCTCTGCCTAAAGAAATAAACAAGTAAACACTTAGAATTCTTTGACATACACATGCTTGAAGTTTAAGGTCTTGCGGAATAAGACAAACAACTTTCTGCAGCTGAATAGGTGATTATGTGTGTATGCAAGTTATGTATATTTGCTGTTTAAAACTTTATATCAGATTTGTTTACCATATAATCTTCAGCAAATAAAGACATCAAAATGATAAAGCAGTTCACCCCCTCCTGGGCTACATCTGCTGGACCAAGCCTCTCCAACTAGGCTTGTCCTCTTGTATTAAAAATGCTACAAAGGCTAATACAAGAATATGAATGTCTCAAAGGACAGATCTGACTGTAAATACAGAGTCAGAAGATAGGAATTAGCTAAACATTCTCTTTCCCAACACTAAACAGTGAAAATTGTACCTTCATACAATACTTTCCCCAATTGGCCCTGATGGCTCTTTACACTTGAATGGAGAATTTCGAGGTGAAGATGACCTCAATTGGTTCTGAAACCTCTTCCATTAGACTCAGAAGGTCGAAAATAGCAGACATAGGCTTTTGAATCACCAAAAACGGATGAACATAGCCCCCAAACAGCTCATGCACTGAAATGGCCCTAGTGGCCCTGAAAGCTTCCCTGAAGCTAAACAGTGAGAAGAATTCCTCAGAAGGCAAAACGAGCTGTAGAAATGGATTCAGAATGCTGGAAACCTTCAGGAATGACCTTCGTTCCACTTCCAATGGCTGCACAATTCCCAATGCAGCTCCCAAACTGATTTGGCCCTGGTGGCTCCTGGAACTTCCACGAAGCAAAAACACCTGCAAATGACCTCAGATGGCTGTGAAACCTGTGCCAATGGCTTCAGAAGGTCGAAGAGACCCAAAATCAAAAAAAAATTCGTCCAAAACGGACTTTCCTAGCCAAAGTTATGGCCATTTAATGTTTCTCCAGTCTGTCCCTAGGAAAACTCCAGCTAACTGTAGTGGAGGTCCAGATAAGTCCGCCAATTATGGCGGGTCCGCCAAACTTGGCAGTTCGCCAAGAATCCCGCCAGTCTAACTGCTGCTTAACTGCCCGCCAATTTCGCATGTGACCACGTTGCCTCGGATTTCGCGCTAGTAGTTAGTGCTGGCGGTTGGTGCTTAACCCACGGTTCCTGGGTCACGGTCACGTCTATGGGAGGGGCTGGCCCCATTTAGTTTCCCGCCAAACTTCATTTCAAATTTAAAAACCAGTTGTTCCATTCGCATGACAGCTGTTCCTCCTGTGGCCTAACGGTAAGGCTTGGCATTCATGTGGAGTTGGTCGCGGGTTCAAACCACCATTTGGCAACAATTTTTAATATGCGCCCATGCCCTTGATGACGTCACCCAGGGGCCACGTGGCGCCCTCCAGGCCTGCCACGTGGCGGCCTGTGATTGGCTGGCCCAAAGGAATATTCCAAGGAATATTCTGTGGAATATTCTTTTTTTAATTTTTTTAAAAATCCCAAAAACTAAGGGTTATTGGGCAAATTTTGTTTTGGCCATATCTTCCTCATACGGCGACCGTTTTTCGAACCGTTTGCGGCGCCGGAATCGGGAGGACGAGCACTTTCCAGTCGTTCAGGTTCCAATCAGTTCTGAGCACTTTCATTTTTGACCATTTTACGACACTTGGTCCTGAGCCCCTGATCACACCTCCCAAATGAGAAGGCTTTTGGTCCCCAAAAGCTTACTGAATCTCTGAACTGAACTGTACAGCACTTGAGGAACAGAAATATCCTCTCTCGTTCAGCCAAAAGAGCATACTGATGCAAACATGTCCTGTCTTGCCAACTGTCGTCATGGCAACTTTTCGCTGCATAAGCCAAACACTTGTCGAATCTCGACCAAGCTTGTTCGTCAGACAAACTAAAAATTTGCAGAAACCAGCAATGAAAATTTCTGATATATGAGCTGAAATATTCTCCTGAACATGTGGGCTTGCTAGCTGTCACGATGCCCATCCATGGCACCTCCAGAAGAAGAAGAACTGCCTCCCAAATGAGAAGGCTCTTACAAAGATGAAACACTTCGTCATTTCTCCTCTTTCAATCTTGGAGATCAGATTAACTTTTTTCAAGTCAAGATTACATTACATGCATGGTTAAAAACAAAGTAATCAACCCTTCAAGTTAATCACACATACATGTTTAAAAAAAACAAGGAAATCATCATGATCCCTGTGCACATGCATATCATTCTCATGCATGCAGTTTATCCTTCAACTTTCTCTTAAGTACAATCATAAGTACAAGATCCTCAATCACATGTACATGTACTTTCAAAGCTGAAATGAATATAACTTTCGCTGCAATAGAGTGAGTCTCATACTCAGCTTTCCATCCTGCAACTTGCATTCCCTTAACCAAGAAATGCATTCAATCAAAGACATGCAACTTTAATTGGATAAGAATTCTAACCACTTCTTACCAATCCATTTCAAAGGCGCTTCCTTTAACTGCACATCGATATCAACATGTGTATCATCCTGACACATATCAATGATGGAAACTTCCTTCCCATTCTTGACATACCCTTGCTCCAGTTTCTTCAACTTTTGTGGAAGCATTGTTGGATTCAGAGTCCAACACCTTTCAGCAGTATGTCCATGCTTATGGCAATAAGTGCAACACATGTTCATCTTCTTGATAGCATGATTTGCATTGTTCAATGGAACTTTGGCTTCTTGCCTCCTTTCCTTCAAAAGTTTCCTGCATGTTGCCATTCTTTTCCAACATCTAGAAACACTATGGTTAAACAAACCACAAAAAGAACATGCAATTCTTTTCCAATGCTTGTGTGGAAATTTTCCATGCTTTACATGATCAAAGGAAATATGATTGAAATCAGATTTATACCTTTGTCTTTCACCTTCATTACCTTCATGAGGAGGTGAATCAAACGAAGAAGAAGCTCCTTTTGGAACACCATCAATCCCTTCAATGGTTTTAGAGCTTTCACCACTCCCTTGTTCAAGTGCATGCTTATGCACACCTTCTTCTTGCAAAGCATGTTTCAAACTATTGCATTCATCAAGAATACAACCTTTACAACCTTGAGATAAAGAACCTGAAATGAAACTCCTTCTAGGAATTGTTTCATTTGCCTTCATGGCTGCTTTAGAACTTTCTCCACAAGATTGTCCATAGCCAAGACCCAAATTCTTAGGCCTTACCTCAACCATTATTGGCTCAACTATACCCTGTGCATGTTTGCCCAATCCTTGTCCTTCATATCCCATTTTGGACATCAACTTGGACCCTATGCCTCTGGTATGTTTCTCAAAAGAACCAACATAAACATTCTTATCAGAATTTGAAGACAAACTAGAATTGTTTACCTCTTCTTCAAGCTGATACTTGGCTAAGGCTTCTTTGGCAACAAGGAGTTGTGTCTCCAACTCATGCATCCTTTCCAGCTTCATGTTTGCAATATGAAGTTGGCCTTCCATTTCCTGCAATTGGTTAGAAAGCAACTGCTTCTCTTCCCTCATGGAATTCAACTGCTCTTGGAGTCTAGAGCTCTTTCTTTCATCCTCATACATTTCTTTCACCATATTCATCATGATGAAAAATTCTTGCTTCAAGCCTTCATCAAAGAATCTTGTGAAGGAGGACGATTTTGAGAACTCACTTATGGAAATTGTCATTATAAAAATGAACAAAAGAGCTTCAGCAAACTCACAAAACAAGTAGTAAAGCAGTCAATCTTCAACACTGCTTAAGACACCTTTCAAGCTACACAATCAAGCTAGTGATGTCAGTCAAGCAACCTAGTGCTCTGATACCATCTGATCTGAAAATGGAATGTACTTGTTTAAGGGTGCAAGGTATCCATTTCCAATTATTTCAATTGTGAGCTAAACACTCCAAATGACCTCTAAAATTGTGTAAACTTCTTATTTCTTATACAGAGATAGACTGTAGGGGCATTCACCGGACATGTCACCTCTAAAAAGAGGATGAGTTCCAGAGGCTACCTGGCCCTCTACAGGCTCTGCCTAAAGAAATAAACAAGTAAACACTTAGAAGTCTTTGACATACACATGCTTGAAGTTTAAGGTCTTGCGGAATAAGACAAACAACTTTCTGCAGCTGAATAGGTGATTATGTGTGTATGCAAGTTATGTATATTTGCTGTTTAAAACTTTATATCAGATTTGTTTACCATATAATCTTCAGCAAATAAAGACATCAAAATGATAAAGTAGTTCACCCCCTCATGGGCTACATCTGCTGGACCAAGCCTCTCCAACTAGGCTTGTCCTCTTGTATTAAAAATGCTACAAAGGCTAATACAAGAATATGAATGTCTCAAAGGACAGATCTGACTGTAAATACAGAATCAGAAGATAGGAATTAGCTAAACATGCTCTTTCCCAAACACTAAACAGTGAAATTGTACCTTCATACAATACTTTCCCCAATTGGCCCTGATGGCTCTTTACACTTGAATGGAGAATTTCGAGGTGAAGATGACCTCAATTGGTTCTGAAACCTCTGCCATTAGACTCAGAAGGTCGAAAATAGCAGACATAGGCTTTTGAATCACCAAAAACGGATGAACATAGCCCCCAAACAGCTCATGCACTGAAATGGCCCTAGTGGCCCTGAAAGCTTCCCTGAAGCTAAACAGTGAGAAGAATTCCTCAGAAGGCAAAACGAGCTGTAGAAATGGATTCAGAATGCTGGAAACCTTCAGGAATGACCTTCGTTCCACTTCCAATGGCTGCACAATTCCCAATGCAGCTCCCAAACTGATTTGGCCCTAGTGGCTCCTGGAACTTCCACGAAGCAAAAACACCTGCAAATGACCTCAGATGGCTGTGAAACCTGTGCCAATGGCTTCAGAAGGTCGAAGAGACCCAAAATCAAAAAAAAATTCGTCCAAAACGGACTTTCCTAGCCAAAGTTATGGCCATTTAATGTTTCTCCAGTCTGTCCCTAGGAAAACTCCAGCTAACTGTAGTGGAGGTCCAGATAAGTCCGCCAATTATGGCGGGTCCGCCAAACTTGGCAGTTCGCCAAGAATCCCGCCAGTCTAACTGCTGCTTAACTGCCCGCCAATTTCGCATGTGACCACGTTGCCTCGGATTTCGCGCTAGTAGTTAGTGCTGGCGGTTGGTGCTTAACCCACGGTTCCTGGGTCACGGTCACGTCTATGGGAGGGGCTGGCCCCATTTAGTTTCCCGCCAAACTTCATTTCAAATTTAAAAACCAGTTGTTCCATTCGTATGACAACTGTTCCTCCTGTGGCCTAACGGTAAGGCTTGGCATTTATGTGGAGTTGGTCGCGGGTTCAAACCACCATTTGGCAACAATTTTTAATATGCGCCCATGCCCTTGATGACGTCACCCAGGGGCCACGTGGCTCCCTCCAGGCCTGCCACGTGGCGGCCTGTGATTGGTTGGCCCAAAGGAATATTCTGTGGAATATTCTTTTTTTAATTTTTTTAAAAATCCCAAAAACTAAGGGTTATTGGGCAAATTTTGTTTTGGCCATATCTTCCTCATACGGCGACCGTTTTTCGAACCGTTTGCGGCGCCGGAATCGGGAGGATGAGCACTTTCCAGTCGTTCAGGTTCCAATCAGTTCTGAGCACTTTCATTTTTGACCATTTTACGACACTTGGTCCTGAGCCCCTGATCATTAACAAAGCTAAACTGAACACAACTCCATCAACTACACCTCCAGTCCACTAAACTCAACTCACTTGAGTTCTAACTGAAGTCCTTCATGCAAATATTAGTCATCCCATAGGTAACCACGTATTTCCCTCTGGGATCTACATGTACCACATCCGTAGCTCATCCTGAAGTGCTCCAAGAGAATAAGATCAAGTTTATAGTCCAAATATTATTATGAGAGAATAATATTTGACTTTTCTATTTTTGACAGCCAGTCTAAAAATAGACTTTGATCACTCACACTGTGATCATTCACACTTTGATCAAAAATAGAAGTCCATCTATTTTTTCCAACTTGACCAATCATCCATAAACAACAACCTGCAATCCATAGACATGATCCATATGTCTAAAAATAGACTTGCGCCAAAAATAGCCTGCGGGCCCACTTAGTGAAGGCGACTTTTTTCACTAAGCTCCATCATCTTGTTGCATTCTCAACAAGCATTTCTTGTTGCACACTTTTCAACATTCCCTCTCAACAAGAAAGGCTTCCTCTCAAACCCGATCCTGTAACTCTGGAATGTTCTCCATGCAACACATCTGGCCGGTCCACTTGCTCTGTCATCAAAGTCTCTGACTGCTATTGCCTCTGTCGACTGAAACTCTGCATCTCTGTGCTCTTCAATATCTGACTGCTCTAACTTCTGTCACTTTGATCTCTGACTGCATCCGTGCTCCTGCTGGCTCTATCTCCCAGCATTGCATCCGCACTGCACCTCCCAACTGACCTCCCTGTTGGGATAGAAACACCCTCTGATGCTGAAGCTCTACCTGCTGCTGACAAGTGCTCCCTCTCTGACATCTGCGCTACTACAACATCTCCATGCATCTCGCACCATTGCACACCTCTCTATGCCACCTAGCACTGTGCAAAACACTTGTGCCTCTCGCATTGCCACAGCCTGCTAGCTATGCACTGTCCTGGGATTCCCTGCACTGTCACTCTCTCTGCCACTCCATCTGCATCTGTATCTACCCAATCAGTCAGTTCCTGCTACTACACATTTGGGCTCCCGTAGCAAGGTCTCTTCCAAGAGGTTGGGTACCTCAAGGATCCTGCCCCTCCTCCTTGGGATGATCAATCCACATCACCCCACCTCCTACCTGGAGGTATGGATGCATGCGATCCCTCAGCCCACCTGGCTTGAAGTTTCCCCCTACTGGAGGTCTCTGGATGAGTAGATGTCTCTACTCGATCTCCTCTCAGCTTCCCTTGTTGTGGCTCCTCCACAACTCCTGAAGCTGCTGCACCAATCGTGGCTCCTCCACAATCGTCTGAGACTTCTTCTGGCTCTGCATGTTGAGAGGTAATATATGCTCCCTCTCAACCACCAAGTCTCCATCAGTTGCCTCACTGCTCAAGGCTTTGCATGCATCTTGAACCTCAAGAGCATACAGGCTCTTGACCCGTGAACCAATCTGCTTCACCTGTCTAGTGATGATGTGTCTAAGGAAAACCTTTCCCTTACTAAAGACCACATCATAGCCTCTGTCTTCCAACATCGCAATCGACACCAAGTTTCTCTTCAGTCCTGGTACATACTTGACATCGGTCAAGGTAAGGCGAGCTCCATGCTCCCTCTAAAAAATAACCGTGCCTACACCTGAGACACTATACTTCTCATCATTACCCATCCCTATGAGTATCTGGAGATCTTTCTCCTCCAAAGTACTGAACAAACTTTTGTCACCGGTCATGTGGAAAGAAGCTCCACTGTCAAGAAACCAACCACTTCCCACCATGGATGAAACCATGCATGCGAAGAGTGTGCAGTCCAACTCAAACTGTGAAGCAAGTGAGGCTGCCTCACCTTCAGATCCTTCCCCGGATCCCTTCTTGGACTTCTTCTTTGGGAAATTAGTAGCATAATGACCCAACTCATGACAAAGAAAGCATCTCACCTTCGCCTTGTCAACCTTCTTCCCATCACTGGAAGAACTGGATTCGAAAAGAGAAACCTTCTCCTTCCCCTTCCTTGCCTTACTCGCTAAGGAACAGTTCTCCTCATCATGCATAGATGAAGAACTGTCTCTAGTTCTCCGTCTGATCTCCTCCTGCATCAAATCCGACCATAGTCGTTCACAATTTGGCAGTTTCTCCCTTCCATTCACCGAGTCCTGGTAGCTATGCCAACTCTTAGGGAGGTCAAGGAGTCCTAGACTCACCATCCTCATCCGACAATCACCCCCACACTTCCCAGCTCATCCCGGCATTGGGTGAACTTCGTGAGATACTGAGGCATACCGTCTCCATTCTCACACTGAATGTTTCTGAGTTTTATCTCTTGCTTTGGAATTAAATTCGAATTCCACCATCACAAAAACTCAACCACTTCCAATCTAAGATTCGTGAGAACAAAGTATTTCTTGTACAGAGATCGACTGTATGGGCATTCATCGGATATCTCACCTTCCAAAAGAAGGATGAATCCAGAGGCTACCTGGCCCGATTATAGACTCTGCCTGAAGAAATAAAATGTAAACACTTTCTGAATAATAGATCTGATGATCAATACAACACTGATATCATGTAGAACTTCTTCTACAAATCAGATCGCTCTGATACCATGTAGAAATTTTGAATAATATGACACATATTCAATGGAGATTATCCTAATCATGTACTATTGCGGAATACATACACAATACATAACCTCCTCTACGTTGATCATCAATTTACAGAAGCATAAACATTCACAGGCACACATAGAAGCATCAATCAAACTCATTAACACAGTATGTATCCCGGGGAAAGCATCTCGCTAAAAACCCCACACTATCTGTATATTATATTGATTGAATCATGTAACATTACAAAGTACAATGCTTATCACAAGCAATCCAGTACCAGCTCCACCTGTTACACACAATACAGCTCAGATCTGATCTCCAAATCTCCTCCGCTGCTTGCCTGCCTCCACAGCTCAATACCTGCTCAAGAATTGATGAGAATGGCTTCCCAAACTCGTATTTCACCTCAAAATAATCACTCACACTTTGTTGGACGTGAGCAAAGGCTACAATACTGGGAAAATACCTGAGCAAACTCATTGGCATACTCAATCCCTTGATTGTGCAAGATCTGGTGCACAACTATAGTCACAACTGATAGCAATCTGATTCTGTACCACCTGTCCCTGTTGAACTGAACATGCACTGACATGCAACTGAGTTAACTGATGTATTCTATAGTTTCATTATGAGTTAATAACTTGTGAATTAATTAATAACTAATTCACCCAACTCATCTCTAGTCTATTGATCAGTTAGACTAAATACAACCAGTTTAACAAAGCTAAACTGAACACAACTCCATCAACTGCACCTCCAGTCCACTAAACTCAACTCACTTGAGTTCTAACTGAAGTCCTGCATGCAAATATTAGTCATCCCATAGGTAACCACGTATTTCCCTCTGGGATCTGCATGTACCACATCCGTAGCTCATCCTGAAGTGCTCCAAGAGAATAAGATCAAGTTTATAGTCCAAATATTATTATGAGAGAATAATATTTGACTTTTCTATTTTTGACAGCCAGTCTAAAAATAGACTTTGATTACTCACACTGTGATCATTCACACTTTGATCAAAAATAGAAGTCCATCTATTTTTTCCAACTTGACCAATCATCCATAAACAACAACCCGCAATCCATAGACATGATCCATATGTCTAAAAATAGACATAGTCTAAAAATAGACTTGCGCCAAAAATAGCCTGCGGGCCCACTTAGTGAAGGCGACTCTTTTCACTAAGCTCCATCATCTTGTTGCATTCTCAACAAGAATTTCTTGTTGCACACTTTTCAACAGATTCAGTATACACATGAGCAAGGTGTCATTCCCAAGAAAAAATGTTTAAGGTCCAGTGGCTGACACACAGAGAATGCAGCTTAATTTTTTTTTGTTGCAGTAAGATGGGAAGGAGAAAAAAAAGGAAGGAACTCAGTGCAGAGGGCCCAATAAACACATAATCCTATGCAACAAATCTCGGTATAATCATGAAAGGATAAAAGGAATGAAGTGCAGAAATTATGGAGCGCATTATAAGACTTTCATCTCCATGTCTCACAGGTAACATCTGCTATCACATAACATTAGTAAATCTGTGATTTCACAGGTACTGCCTGCTATCACATAACATAGGTAAATCTGTAATTTTACAGGTACCATCTACTACAATATAACATTAGTAAATATGGGATTTAAGAGTGAATCAGGTAGCTACAATTACATAATTTCTGAAGAAGAAAAACGCACATGAAGTGAAATACAAAATAGGAACACATATTACATATCCCAATTGATTCGAATCACTAGAGATTCTTCATTGATGTTTGAGAATGAAAATAAATGTCATATGGCCCAAACTTGCAAAATATGCAACAAAAAAAATATTTATAGCCTCAAAGACAAGAAAATAGAACCACTAGAACCAGAAAATACAGAACCTCCGGAACCAGAAAATCTTGAACCTTTCTAATGATTTTTTCCTCCCTCTTTATAGGGAGAAAGTCCACAAAATAGTAACAAAATATCTTTAAAGTGCTAGTTCTCTTAACTTCCCGGTTGTTTAAGCATGCAGATAGCCTAGTTGTACTAATGATTACATAACAGATTGGATTCTTTTCTTGAAAACATAGTATTAACCAAAAAATGAGAAACAAGAGGTGTCACGATTGACACATCAAAATATCTCCCATGCAAATTCCTTTGATTGCCTCTGATCTGGCCACGTCTTTGCCATAATATTCCTCCATGGTTACCTGCCAATACTCTTGTTGCTTTCTCCCTTTAACTGCTTGAATTTCCTCACTTTGGAATTAGCCATGATTTGATGTAGTGGCACTGGGAGGTGCTCTGCAACTTAGCTGCCAATCCATCCATATTTTATTACCTATGTGCTACACTACCAGGGCCTAATACATCCTACAATATTAGCATAATGCAACTTCAAAGCACTTACTCATCGTAACTTCCTTTAACTTGATATTACAAAAATATAAAGTTTTGATTCCTCGAGCCCTTATGTGCTTATCTCCTTACTGTGCATATACCATAGAAACACCACTTGTGGCCACCAATGTAGCGCTTAGGGAATACAGTATCGGAGCCTTCCTTCGTCACAAAATTCTTTAGAAAAGTCTTACGAATTGACAAAGTTTCGATGACTTCACCCCCTTCTATGTTTGGCCTCGTTACCGTTTCTCCCATATAGGGTTGTTTGTTGTGACCATAGGCTCAACGCTTCGGTTATAAATCCTTTAGTCTCCTGTCAAGGGCCTATCTCCCTTTGTAATCGTGCTCTACCCTTAGTTCCATTGAATGCTTGCAGTAAAGTGCCTCTCCCCATTGGAGCTCCTCTCATCATAAGTTCTCCAATTTCCAATTAAAAACAGAGTTTTGATTCCACCTCCTTCCAATATTCTATATATCACTTAGGTGCTCATCCCAGCTCTGTGCCCTTGGTCCTTTGGGTCCTCATGACCAAATGTCATTCAACATGGGAACCCCTTTCATCGGATCCTTTTCAAAAATAAATTGCACAGGAGTTCCACTATTCACATCTCCGCTATGGTTCATAGCACTTGGTGCTCATCCAAACTCTACACCCTTGGTTCTCTTGGGTTCCCATGACTATGTAACAACTATACATTGGAGCCCCTTGATCATATCAGAACTTTTTATAAAAAAATTTAAATAGGGGTTACAAAATCTCTTTCCTCTAAATTTTGACCTCTGAGATGATGTCACGTTGAGGTCATCATATCCATGTGGTACCTCCTAAGTGGTGACACATGTCACCCATATTTTCCACATAAACCCTCGAAAATGTTGAAACCAACTTCCACGTGTCGATTGTACGATAATTTCATGCCGACATCATCTTCCATGTCTACTTCTCAGAGCTAATCACCTGCCACCATGTGTCTTCTTGAAGGAGAGAGGAAGGGGTCCCTCAGTTCTTGGTTTTTCATGTGATTTCCTTTGTAATTCTATTTTCCTCACTACCTCGGGGCTTCTAAATAATTTTAATTGTTAAGGAAAACGAAACTCTGAGGCTCCGAAAGCTCTAGGCTTCTGAAATTAGGTCGCTCTAAGGTTTTGATATCTGGTCGGTCTTTGAATAAATCACTAAGGTCCCTTAGTTCTGACCTCTGAAATGCCGAAGTCCCCATATGCCTTTCTTTCGGTCCTTCTGATATCATCCCCTAATATTCTTAGTCTATCTCTAATATCTATTGCTTCGAAAATCAACTCCCAATATTTCGGCTCCTTTTTCGGCTCCCTTCTAGATCTCAGCCTCCGAACTTTGATACTTCCTCTTGGATTTTGGATTCTGAATTTCAGCTCTTTCTTTTGGATTTCAGCTTCAAAATTTCAGTTCTCCCTTTCATTTTGACCTCCAATTTACAGCTCTACTTTTTGGCTTTCCCTTTAGTCCGCCAAGAATGCGCCTTTCCTTCTTTGCACCAAGGATGAAAAATATGACCATTTGACACAAATATAAGATGGTTTGATAGGTTATTATGACATGGAAATTAGATGAAAGTTTCATGGGCACTTTTTGGACGAAATTTCCCCTAATGTTCCTTTCTAGTTTAAATTTCTGCAATTGACATTGTTAGCATGCTTTAGATGTTTTCCAAGATTGGGTAATACTTGCAGTGTGCAGGTCATAATGTTGGGTTTTAGGGCATAGCATTGTCATTTCCTCTTTTCATATTACTATTAACACCCTCCCTCCTTCCTCAACAACTTCTTCAACCACATTGTTCACCGATAAGTCTTTTCAGATTTGTTAAAGGCCATCGTGTGCATTTCTCCTTATGCAAGATGGGCTCCCGAGGAGTACTGAGCTTGGAAACGACCAAATACATTATTATTCCACCTTCCACTACCTTTCCTCACCTTCATATTAGCTTTTAAGTCCTCATAATGCTCTCAGATTAATTCTTGTAGTAAAACAAGGCAATCCTGTAACATCCTGTACCAATCTTGTCGCTCCTATAACATTGTGTAAAAGCTCTCCAAACTTGACCAGAATTGTTCTTTGAGCTATATTTTTTACTCATGTCCTTACATGATGCCCGTAGGCTTTGAAACCAAGTTTGAGGAAGAGTAGAGACCACTTATGACTTGTCTCTTCACCACTGCAATTCATTTCTCCAATTAGGGTTAGTAAACATGTTCATGAATTGAATGTTACAATGATGGTTTACATGATTACTTTTTGAAGCAGTTAGTGAACTTTGTTACTAGGATATGATCTCTTTTGAATGTACTTATTGAGATTTGATTTCGTGCTCTTTACTTTATGCAAGTTAGATTATGTTTCCTTTCTCTGTTTTATATTTCCTAGGCTAGGGTTTCCATTTCAAGCATTTTCATTTCTTGCAAATAGACTACAATTTAATTTAATTCACATTTCCATTCCTGCAAGTAGATTAGAATTTACTTATATGCAACATTTCCATTCCTGCAAGTAGTTCAACATTTACTTTTATGCAACATTTTCCATTCCTGCAAGTAGATTAGAACTTCCTTTTATGCAACATTCTTTCACTCCTACAAGATCTATATTTAGTTGGTAGAATGGTCTCTGTACACCTTAGTTCAGTTCACTGTCTTAGACCAACTTGAGTAGAGCTTAGTTTACTATGCATACAACACTGTTACCTCTTAAATTTGTATGAACCCCGGGTTGACAAATTAAAGCTGGTAGCCCTAGGAGTTGCAACATTTTTTTTGCAATACCAGAGCCCATCACACGGCATAACTCCCTCTTGAATTTACCAAGGTTAAGTCCTTGCTTCCAGTTGTCCCAAGCCATGTAATAATCTATATTCTCGTCCAGGTGTTTGAGAGGCACAAGTCCCGACGTTAAAGAAGAGTTTCCAATTTTATATGGGATGATTCTAAAGGATCACGAGATGAGGGAAAGGTATGTCATGAGATCGTAGGGCCTCCTAATAACTCATCCTTCCATTATTTTTTCTTGATCCAATAATTGCACCATATACTTGACATATAATTTTGTATCTCATGGCAGAGGTTTACAACTACCATTACTATTATCCTGGGCCAAAAGCCCTTGTTCCATGGAGACTCCTTTATTAGTTAAGGCATTTTCCTTGGAATTCAATTTCCTTTTGACATGATAAAACTTAAAGTTCTCAAGTTTCACAATTTGCATTTTTATCCTCTACATAATTGGACGTCGATCGAGGCTAGAGTTCCCTATGAGTTTAACCAATTGTTGGATGACTATCATGGAGCCCCCAAACATCATCAATTACTGAATTTTCATTGAAATAGCTAGCTCTAGCCCCAGTGCCACAAAGCCAAAAAATTTGTTAATTGTAGCACTCCCCAAGCCCAAGCTGATGCAGCCCAGGCCACTCCCAGGCCACAACTACCAGGATCTTTCTGCACCATGCATGTAAAAGCTTGTTTTATGGGTTTGTAATCTCATGATTTAACAACTCCAATTTATAACTCAACAAAGAGGTGCGCCAGACCATTATTTCAGTTCAAAAAACACTTCCCATTCCAAATATTCGAATTCAGATTTTCCCATAACCGCTCTTATAATATATTACTGGATTTAATTGAAGATAGTACTCTCACCTTTATATTCCATGCTCACGCCTCATATGACTGTCGCTTCATTTTGTTAATCACGGAGCTTTTCCCACAGTTCCTAAAATAAACACATGGCATGCGCATTCAATATATATACCTCATAACTCAGCAGTCCTCCATATAAATCCGTCAACGTATATGCATAAATCGCAGCCTCAATTAAGATTTTCACCGGTCGATGCGAAGGCAATAACAGAGGGTTTTTTTTTTTAACAAACCCGATACATTAGATGCCGACTTCTATTGCGCTGTCAGTTCTGCTATGTAATGATGGCAGTGGTATATACCTTCACCGTGCCGCTGTCACAATACTTTTCCGTCCGGAAGGCAGTCTTCAAAAACCGCACACACGCCAATAAGGCTTATGTCTGCAAGTAACATACAGAATTCTCCGTTATAACTGTGGATTCAGTCCAGCAGTAAGCTAACGCAACGATCTCATAATCACTACATATCCAGCAACCTCATAATCGAGGCATATATTCAGCCCAACAGACAGCGATCGATTGGTTCTTACACAAAATCCATCAACCACGCAGATCTTCAATCATTCAAAGATTGTATTAACGCGCAGATCTTCACCCTCTCACCGGCAATTTATCAACACACACAACGTGGACATGTGCTTTCCCTTTACGCTCCTCCGCAATATCTTTGCAACGCTTTAAACCTCAGGTCATATACTCTTTGAAACCTTGGAATGAAAAGGAAAGCTAAAGTTCGATATATAAACGTAAGCCATTGCTTTGTATATTCTTAAGTCGTCTTTGGAACAGCGCCATAAACTCCACAATCCAAGATTCATCAAATATAGGCATGAATGTTCTCACTCACGCACATTAACCAATCGAACTTAATGAATTTCTCCTTACATGTATCATTATGGCAAGCACTCGACTATATCTGCAAAGGAGTTAATATTTATCACCGGAAGCTATGCATCAACAGTAAATATGTATATCAATTGCGCACCGGAACCAACAATAACGGATTAAAGTATAGCAGTTGTATGATGAAACTAGAATCATCAGCATTCACGCAGTTCCAACATTAAATAACATTCATACATATGCGCCACTGCATATAGGTGCAAATTCAACATACTTATATTCACATAAACCAAACATTTACAAGAGTTTTATTCATGGCCAGATATACAGATCCATGGCCCTTTTACAAACTATCTAAGCTCCCAAGGAGAACTTCTCACACTCACTCCTCCCCTCTCTCCTCCTTCTCACACAATGCCTAACTTATTAAACTTAGCATGATAAAAATCCCAACTAAAGCTCATGCAATGCATACACATGGAAAAGCATCTTTTTGTCTTTTTCCATCTTTTTCCTATTCTAAAATAGAAAAGCTATCCTTATCCACATCCATCACTTTTATGCCTAAAAGCTCTTTTATTTGAGAATATCTAATAAAAGCCTAAATGCATGACCCCTACTTCTATTATTTACAATAATTTCTTTTTGAGTTAGATGCTCCCGCATCATACTCCCAAGGTAGAAAAATTTTATGATCTCCTGATCATGTGTTCAGCTCCATGTTTTCCTGGATCCCATATCTTGTACTGTAACTTTCCACTTGTCGTTGCTTCTGTCTTTTGTTCTTCTCCAGGTCTCCACACTTTATGCTGCTTTGCTCCACTAGCTGCACTCTTGCAATCTTCTGTTGTCTTCCTCTTGCTGCTTTTGCTACTTCTCTTCTTTGCTGATGTCTTTTTCTGAGACACTTTCAGCATGATTCTTCTGATGAATTCAATTTCCTTGTCCAATAAATCTTCAAGCTGCTGATTTCTTGCTTCTATGCTTGTCTCTGTTCTGACTTTCTCATTTCTTACTGCCACCCGATCATCCACCCCCTCTTGTTTTCTGGAACAGAGAATTTCTTTCCCCTTTAATTGACTGTTCAGCTGAGTCAAATGTCTCTTAGCACCAGCGATAATTCCTGCATTCACATAACACATGTTAAAATTAAAATCACAAGGCATCAGTGCCTTACTTCCCTCTGCCAGTATCTCAGTATGTTGTTCCATCCCAATCAGCACATCAGTATGCTGATTTGCCTTCACCATGAGACTGTTAGCTAGTCCTTCCTTCTTACCATCTTCAGCTTTATGACTGTCATTCCCAAAGATTCTCTTCCCTTGTTTCTCCATCCAATCAGTCCTCTGTCTCTCCAACTCTCTTCTCTGGAGATCTAGTTTCCTATACAATTCAACAACTTCATTAGGAGTAGACCTTGGAAATTTCACAGGATTTTCTATACCTCCACTAGTTTTTGACCAATCATCAGCTGGTCCTTCTCTTTCTGCATCAACATACAAGGGAAGCTCCTTCTTCTCCACCTGCTTCTGAACAGCCTTCAGGTTCAACTCTTCTTTCTGTTCTGTCCCTGCAAACATGCGCAACTCATTAGTTTTTAAATCATGAGACTTTTCAGTCTTGGCTGCTTATTCCATGGCTTCATTTCGAACCAATCTGCATTTGGCATCTTCAATTCCCATCTCTGGCACAAGAATTCTAAGTCCTTTGTTTAGTAAGGCAATCTCAATTTGCCTCAACCTCCTCTGCAACTGTCGCCAAATCACTCTCTTTCCCTTCAGTGGAAAGATCCATTTTCCATTTTGATCTTTCTGCTATTGTAGCCATTCTTCCATTACCTGCAATTTTAACTTCATTATTGCAATCTCTCTTTCTCGAACTCCTGCAGTCATCCCACCAGCTAATTGTCTTTCACCTGCAAACATCCACAAATTGTCAGATTTAAAAATATGTGACCCTTTGGTCTTACTTGAAGTTTCAGTCTTCAAGCCTTCATCATCACTATCTCCCAGAAATTCTCCTTGTTCTGGTTCACAGATGTATTCTTCCACTTCCTCTGGACTTATCTTCTTGCCATTTACCTTGGCATCCTCTTTCTTATGTCCTCTACCGTGGCTTTTCCCTGAACCTCTGCTATGACTATCAGTAGTCATCTTCTCCTTCGCCATGAGTTCCTCACCTATGCGTTGCATGAAGCCTCTGCCACAGCAAGCTCTCTTGCTGCCACTTACCTCACCAATCCTTCCCTCCGGATCTGGTCTTTTGGTAATCATTGGTCCTCTGCTGGAACCTTTCGAGCATTCTCCACTGCTCTTTCAGGCTTCTCTCCTCTGCAACTTTCTTCAACCTCTGTTGATTCTCCTCTGCAACAAGCCTCTGCAACAGCTAGTCCTCCTAGCTGCAATCTTACCTCACTAAGCTCTCCTCACTTAGTCTTTTGGTAAGCACGGTTCTTTGTCTGGAACCTTCTCCTGAGCAACACCTTTGCTCCCTCTAGGCTTTTGCAATCTCCTTCTCTCTCTTGAGAACACTTCAGTTGTCCTCTTTATCCAATTCCTTATTGGATTCTTCAGGTTCACTGCCACTTTTCTCTGCAACCATAAACTTCAATTTCCAAGTCAGAAAAATAATCTCACCTCTTAAGACCTTGCATGATCTTGTCCTCCCTTTGTTCCTGCAATCCTGTTCACTTGTGGAGTTTGCATGTCAGAAAAAAAATCATTCATCACACTTCAGTTCTCGAAAAAAACAAACATCTTCAGCAAAGTATTCCCGCTCTGATACCACCTGATGCAGCCCAGGCCTCTCCCAGGCCACAACTACCAGGATCTTTCTGCACCATGCATGTAAAAGCTTGTTTTATGGGTTTGTAATCTCATGATTTAACAACTCCAATTTATAACTCAACAAAGAGGTGCGCCAGACCATTATTTCAGTTCAAAAAACACTTTCCATTCCAAATATTCGAATTCAGATTTTCCCATAACCGCTCTTAAAATATATTACTGGATTTAATTGAAGATAGTACTCTCACCTTTATATTCCATGCTCACACCTCATATGACTGTCGCTTCATTTTGTTAATCACGGAGCTTTTCCCACAGTTCCTAAAATAAACACATGGCATGCGCAGTCAATATATATACCTCATAACTCAACAGTCCTCCATATAAATCCGTCAACGTATATACATAAATCGCAGCCTCAATTAATATTTTCACCGGTCGATGCGAAGGCAATAACAGAGGGTTTTTTTTTTTAACAAACCCGATACATTAGATGCCGACTTCTATTGCGCTGTCAGTTCTGCTATGTAATGATGGCAGTGGTATATACCTTCACCGTGCCGCTGTCACAATACTTTTTCGTCCGGAAGGCAGTCTTCAAAAACCGCACACACGCCAATAAGGCTTATTTCTGCAAGTAACATACAGAATTCTCTGTTATAACTGTGGATTCAGTCCAGCAGTAAGCTAACGCAGCGATCTCATAATCACTACATATCCAGCAACCTCATAATCGAGGCATATATTCAGCCCAACAGACAGTGATCGATTGGTTCTTACACAAACTCCATCAACCACGCAGATCTTCAATTATTCAAAGATTCTATTAACGCGCAGATCTTCACCTTCTCACCGGCAATTTATCAACACACACAACGTGGACATGTGCTTTCCCTTTACGCTCCTCCGCAATATCTTTGCAACGCTTTAAACCTCAGGTCATATACTCTTTGAAACCTTGGAATGAAAAGGAAAGCTAAAGTTCGATATATAAACGTAAGCCATTGCTTTGTATATTCTTAAGTCGTCTTTTGAACAGCGCCATACATAACGTCATAAACTCCACAATCCAAGATTCATCAAATCTAGGCATGAATGTTCTCACTCACGCACATTAACCAATCGAACTTAATGAATTTCTCCTTACATGTATCATTATGGCCAGCACTCGACTATATCTGCAAAGGAGTTAATATTTATCACCGGAAGCTATGCATCAACAGTAAATATGTATATCAATTGCACACCGGAACCAACAATAACGGATTAAAGTATAGCAGTTGTATGATGAAACTAGAATCATCAGCATTCATGCAGTTCCAACATTAAATAACATTCATACATATGCGCCACTGCATATAGGTGCAAATTCAGCATACTTATATTCACATAAACCAAACATTTACAAGAGTTTTATTCATGGCCAGATATACAGATCCATGGCCCTTTTACAAACTATCTAAGCTCCCAAGGAGAACTTCTCACACTCACTCCTCCCCTCTCTCCTCCTTCTCACACAATGCCTAACTTATTAAACTTAGCATGATAAAAATCCCAACTAAAGCTCATGCAATGCATACACATGGAAAAGCATCTTTTTGTCTTTTTCCATCTTTTTCCTATTCTAAAATAGAAAAGCTATCCTTATCCTTTAGTGATCCACATCCATCACTTTTATGCCTAAAAGCTCTCCTAATTTTATTTGAGAATATCTAATAAAAGCCTAAATGCATGACCCCTACTTCTATTATTTACAATAATTTCTTTTTGAGTTAGATGCTCCCGCATCACAAGCATATTGACCCTAGATTTCTTCATTAGGGCGATAAATAACCTCTCCCACTCCTGCCTCCTATGGATTACCTTTCGATGCTACATAAAAAAACATAAAGTATTTTCCCTTACTTATCCTCTAATTTAGGACTTCTTCATTATCCGTTGTTATACAAAATGAATTTTTATAAACTAGTTTATGATTGAAGCTTCCAACATGATGTAAGACTTTACCTAGTTTTAGCCAATCGTGCTCGCTTGGTGACAAGTCCTCCAATTCAAATAGATCATAACCCTGGGTTGTGATAGATTTAAAGAGTAGGTCTAGTGCCTTGATAGTTGTTATAGAGGAGTTTGGACGTTCACTATCAAATATTTCTTTGTTGTGTGCTAGCCATACAACCCAGCACATGTACTTAGGAAAAACCAACCGACATCACGTAGACACTGAAGCGATTTCATGTTCCACTAGATTTTGTTTTTCCAGAATTCAAACATATCACACTAGTTATTTGGAATGCTTGGAATAGTGGTGACACTATCTACACTAATTATAATTATAATTATAAATATAATTATTATTTTTTTTGTTTTTTTATTTTAATTTAATTTTTAAAATTTTATTTTATTTTGACCAAGCCAAAAAGTTAAATGTTACTTAGAGAACATCTTTTAACACCATTGAATATATATATATATATATATATATATATATATATATATATATAAATTAATAATTTACTAAAAATTAAAATACAATATATATTATTTAACCACATATGCTAGGAAATTACAAATATATATGATATTTTAACAAATTGGATATATTCATTAAAACATCTAAAACTATTAAATTATATATGTTGGTGGGTGTGAAAAATTTAAATTATATCAAATTAATTAATTAAAGCTTAATTGAAGTTTAAATTAATTAATTTATGGGGAGTTGAGTTGCCATAGGATTATTAATTTAAATATTATGAAAAGGGCCGATAGTGAAACCAAATGCGAAAGAATTACTAATTAAGCCGATAGGCCTTCTTTTGAGTCAGTTCATCGTCTACCTTTTTGTTGTGCTTGTTACATTTGTAAGTTCATCGTGTACCTTTTTGTTGTGCTGGTTACATTAGTCTTGAATGCGATGAATACTAAGTTTAAATCAGGATGTTTTATGTCAACCATAATGACAGATTGTGCAAGGCAACTCCAATTTAAGAAAGAAGTTAAGCAAACACGTCTTCCCTGCTAACTGTGAGACAGTAAATGTAACTAAATCGCACCATGTCATCGTTTTATCATGTTAGTCTTTAATTTCTCTATATGGGCTTTGATTAAAATCTCACACTTGTCAATCTCACACGCTCCTCTCCCTGGTTACATGAGGTACTCTGCTTCTCATTCCTTTCAACGCAACTTATGGTAGCAATATCAATAAACGCAATGAAATGAAGTATTTTGGCCAGGATCGAACCTCCTGGGACTGTAGACACAGGTTTAGTATTTAAACTTCCTGGTAGGAATGGTCAGACGTTTTTAATTTCAATTTTACGATTATAATTCCCAGGTTTAGTGTTTGAACTTCTAGGTAGCAATGGTCGAACGTTTTTAATTTCAATTCTGTGATTATAATTTTATTTTGTGTTTTTTTTAGGTGTTTAAAAAATTTCGCCACTGGGATTTTCTTAACAGGTGCGCTTTCAAGTTCTTCATTGTAATCCTCTCCACATCTCATCATTTAATACTTATCAGTAAGGCGCATGAGTTGTTATTAGTCGTTCCATTTATTTCTTTTTTATTTCTTTTTGTATAATCGTTGTAAATTATCATTTCCAAGAAAATTGCATTCTTCGTCAATTGTATAATAAGCCATTGTTGGCTTTCTGAGTTTACTGCTAAGATAGTTCAATAAAATTAGTTATATTTTGTTTTTCAGGCAAACAAGCTAATTCATCAATCTAAGATGAAGACGAAACAATTCTCGGAACTGAAAGAAACAAAATTAATAAATGTCTGAAATGGAGTTACCACCCCTGCAAGTATAGCCAGGGCATTGTACATGTAGATTCAATAAACAATTTTTTGGTTTCTGTCAGAAATAAGATTACCAGTTAATAAAATGATGCCCAAAAAATAAAAATAAATCTCACCATCCAACCACAAATGATATTAACGTAAATGAAGCTACCATAATCACTTATAAAGCACAAAAAAAGAAGAAGAAGAGAGTAAAGTACCATAGTTAAAAGAGTGTTATTCATTCAATTTCAAAATTATTTAACAAAGGAATTCTCTAATAATACAACGTTAGTAAAAAAAACAAAAACAAAAAGTTACCTCGCCATTCTTTCAATATTCCAACAAACTGTAAAAAAAATCACCCATCACTAGGGAGTACCAAAGTTCAAAGAGTGTCATTCATTCAATTTCAAAATGATTTGATTTGATAAAGGAATTCTCTAATAATACAAGGTAATTAAAAAAAAAAAAAGTTACCTTATAATCCCTTAAATATGCAAACAAATTGTAGAAAAAAATCACCCATGACTCATGAGTGACCAAGGGAATCAAGATTCGATACTGCACCTTTATAAATTTAGCAAGGGGGTTAAAGCTAAAAAGTGAATGACCCACAATGTAATGAAAGCGAAGGCCATTTTTACAAAGAGTCGTGGCCACAAAGGTTGTGCATGTCCAAGAGCTATTTAGAATCTAAAGATAAAACTTGTCCCAACTTCAAAAACTGGAAACTGAAAATAAAAAAATTGAGAACACATCAAGGGAATTTCACAAAATCGTAATATGAACTTTTAAATGCATTACCAATGGCCAATGAGATGTTCTTTGTCAGCACGACCGTGAAAATCGTTCTCTTGGAACCCAAGTAAGATGTAATTAGGACTGCAGATCGCTTCAGCATCTGTTGTGGGCTTTACCACTACATCTAACCGCAAAGTTTTGATATAGTTCATCCTTTTGGTCCTCCAAAAACATATATGACTTCCAGTTGTCCATTTCATTCAAATGGTTTAGAAGTTCCTTTTGGCGGCATGCATAACTCAAGTAGAGCTGGAGGAAATCCTAAAAATGATTTGTCACATTCTATTGGACTTGAACCTATGAAATTTGCAACAATCTCCACTTGAAACTGGTCATTCCAAAGCAACCAGTTAAACTAGCCCACTGTGTTATAGACATTTTTGTGCCTAACAGCATGGAGCATGAAATGTCAATAATCTGAGGGATCCAAAGTCCCTAAACATGTTGTTCTTACCCTTAGAGGAACAAGGTCTGCAATCCACAGCACTGAAAATCAGTTCTCCACCCAAAAACACTCAAAAACAGGCTATTTCTGGATCATGTCAGCTGCTCCACTGAGCATCTGCGCTGAATGTCAACTGCTCCTCCTTGTACCTGCGTTGAAGGTCAAAACTAATGAAGGCTACTTGCGCTGGGCGAGATTGGCCAAGTGGCACAGTCATTCTGCAAGGTGTCAACTGCCCAGGAAGCTTCCAAACTGACACTTGGGTCAAGGAATTCGCCTAGTGATGAGTAAGAGGGTCTTGATCTCCAAGTGGAAGCAAGATTCTCCAAGTGGACTCAAGAACTGAAGATTAACTAAAGTGTGAGAGGACACTAGTCAGCTTCATGCCAGCCTCAAGCTGACTCATCCTTTCTCCAAATCTCCTATATATAGAGCTCTCTCATGAGGTCTAAGGAGGCTGGAATTTTGTGCAAGTAAGGAAGTGCTGTTGGTTTGAGTATAGAGATATTGGGTGTTTTGCTTGAAGGAGGTGAAGAAGAGATTTCTTTCAGCTGGGAGGTGTTGCTGGATTGGGCCCATTGTGGTTGTAACTCTCTCAGAACTTTACTTCTATTATCAATAAAGTATTTGAAGTTCTTCTATATGCATGTGTCTTTATGATGAATAGATGCTTGTATATTTGATTTATGCTAATCCTATAATCGATTATGGATGTATGCTTCTTGTAGTTTCCTTTTCTTGTGCTTTTACAGGATCTGTGTGTAGCTGGGCCGGTGAAAGGGCAAGGAGCTAGGAGCAAGCAGCAAGGAGTGAAGACTGGATCGACTATTAGCGCAAGATAACGGTTAGTAGATCATCCTTTTCTTCCCTCTCTCATCTCATAAAGAAGAAACTTTGAATAGCTTTGCATTTAGTTGTTGCTGGAGTACTATCACCTTCAGAGTGGGATAGAGGCATTCTGCGTTAGATACTTTTCCCCCCAACAAATTGGCGACTCCACTGGGGATCGTATCTTGTTGGTTTGTTGTGTTTCTTGCTATTCATTTCATAAACAAGGAGAGTACCGAATCGAACTGTGTTTGAATCCATCAAACACAAAGTAGAGGGCAGCTACTCTAGCTCAGTTTCTGGGCAAGTTTATGATTTGAAGAGCTGATCCACAAGGACTCTAATAAGCTCTTAGTGATAGCTTTTCATCTTCCTTTACATCCCTTAGTGTGTCCTTGACTGATAGCTTCTGATTTGAGCAAAAACTGTGAATTTTTGAGCAATCTGTGACCCGGAAACCAAGACGGACGAAAGTCTCGTTCTTCATTGCAGGCTGTACAAAGGTTGTCTGCATTTTAGCGCAGTTCCCAAAGGGGCTACCTGCGCTGAAGGTCAAACAGGCAGTGTTACACCTGCGCAGGACCAGTCTTGGCTTGAGCTACTGGGGTTCCCTGCTGTGTCTTGCCTTGTTTTCACTGTTGTTTTTGCTGTTTGTTGCCAGTCAGTGGGCCTATCTGAAACCATCTTCCTTTGTCATTATTCCGCCTCAGTTGTATAAAGAAACTGTATTTGTTCTTTTGTATTTCTTGTGTCATTTACAGTTTCCCATAACGAAAGTGAACCAGTCTTGCATTGACCTCTTAGATCTAGACCTGTGATTAAGTGTCGTTCTGATCTTAAGAGTTAGTTTACTTGCTGTTCATAGCTGATTGAGTTTGTCGCTTTCGTTATATGGTTTGAATTTATATATTTCTAAGTGTCGAAACGAGTGAATCGTAAGGTGTCTTTCGATTTTGGACAAACTTGTTTACTTTCGCTTGAAATTGAATTCAAAGTTATACAACAGCTTTCTTTTTGCATTTCATCAACATTAAGAAAGAGAAAAGAAATACTTGCATTGTGCATGTACATTATGACAGTTTGCATGTTGGTTTAGGGAAGTGCATTAGTGTGTGCTCTATGATCTGTGTGAAAAGGTGTTATCTTCCTTCTCCCTCAGTAGTTAAGGTTTTCAAAGTTGAAAGATTGAAAAGCTTGCTTATCATCTTAGATTGCATTCAGGAGTGTTTCTATACATCTCGTGGTGATCCATAAAGGCAAACTGCTAAACAAGATCAACCTTAAAATAAATTGAATTTACATAACAATGCATTGAAACATAACGCAAACATCTAGAGGTCTAAGCTAGAGACGTGTTCCGGCGTCGTTAAACGTGATATCTTAGCGTTGAGTGGTTGGGTGATTCCTCCACGGTGAAGCGATAAGTATCAATACGGACTTGTGCTCCCACGTACCGTGGCGTATATATTGGGAGACCCCTATAGGATCAAAGCCTTCATCCATAGGAAACCGTGTCGGTCGCCCCACTGATCGCAATGCAGTGAACACAGCATTCACGAAGATCGACCACTCGTACCGTAAAACGTATTCTGTGGTTTTGCGAAAAGTTTGGCACACCCTCTGCCTAGAACTCCAGAGCAGTTTCTTTTGGCCTTTTTCAAACTCTATAACTGAAAAAGTCCATCCGAGCATTTGTCACTTCGGGCTCGTTAAAACATCGAAGGAGACTAGAGTCATCTTTAGCTTTTTCTCGACTCTTAAAAAGTGAAAAAGCAAGTTGTGTCTAAGCGTCGTTATAAAAATTTATTTTAAACGGAACATAATCACCTCCTATTCCCGCGTTGATCTTAAGTTGAGAACATGGAACACCCTAACCAAGGAACTCCACATGATGGAAGTCCTAGTCCATTCTCCTCTTGGGGCGAAGTTGGTGCGCCCCACATGGCCACATTGTCGCTTCTGGGACTGACAATTGGCCTGCCTATTTGGCTATTCTCAACTAGTGTAGTTCAGAACACCATGGTTCCTAAGCAGTCGAGTCAACAGTTAGATGAGTCTAGAGCCTCCCACCAGCCTTCTACCTCCTCTAACCCTTCCTCCAATCCTTCATCTTCAAAAGGCAGAGCCGGCAAAAGCCAAGCTCCCACGGAGAAGAAGGAAAAGAAGAAGAAAGAGAAGAAGAAGAAGGAGCCTAAGGCGACTGGGGGCAGGAAAAATACATCTGACAAAAACCCACACACAGCACAGACCGGGCCTAAATCGCCATGTGTCATATGTAGAGGAGACCACTTCCATAGAGATTGTCCCT
This sequence comes from Pinus tabuliformis, assembly GCA_031772625.1. Lineage (NCBI taxonomy): Eukaryota > Viridiplantae > Streptophyta > Pinopsida > Pinales > Pinaceae > Pinus > Pinus tabuliformis. The sequence goes on from CM062812.1 coordinate 131,687,574, forward strand.
GTATTCCCCGGATACTAAGGGACTGGTCACCTCGTTTGCACAATTCGGGAGCATCAACCTCTGATAGCCATGTTGATTGCTTACCGTCAACCAGCGAAAGTGAAGGTTCAAGACAAAGAGGGGGAGCAAGATCCCCCTGCAGACTGTGTGAAGGCGGTCACACCATCCACCGTTGTCCCTTCTTAGACGAAGCAAAAAGAGTTTTGGAAGATCGTCCGGTTTCTCCAGTAGTACTTCCTCCTGGATACAAAAAACTCGTGCCAAGTCCTTTGTTGGTTGAGAATACAGCTGGCCCGCTCAAGTGGTTAGCTGAAGCGTTAGTCATTGAAAATGAACCTACTGAATCCAGACCAGACGAAAGTCTAAAGGTCGATACGGCAATTGACCCGGTTCTTCCTTCAGAGGTTTCATCCTCAAATGACACAGTCACTGAAAATTCATCTTCAAATGACACCCTCACTGAAGAGAATAAGGATGACACCATCCAGATTCTTTTCATCAACACAGATTCTGATGAGCATCCGGGCAATGCGCCCATTCCTTTATCGCAGGAAGGAACATCGTCAGGATCGTATCCGGCCGTGTATTCGGTCCCACCACCAAGCAACCTGGTTGTGTCCTTTGATTGGAACCAACTGGGTAGACCCCGGTTACCAGCCAGTTTACCATTCAGAATCATAGTCCAAATTTATAGAATGGTGATGGCTGGAACTATCATTGATGAAGGGGCATCTGTGAGTATCCTTTCCTCTGTTGCTTGGAAAGCACTGGGTTCCCCGGCGCTTTTTCCTGAGATAAGAAATCTCTCGGGCTTTGATAAAGGAACCAGTCGACCGTTAGGGATCCTCCCCAATGTGCCTATTACATTGAAAGGGAAGAACGTTAATTTGAACGTGATGGTCGTTCAAGGACCCTTGGATTATAACCTACTCCTTGGACGTGACTATATATATTGCATGGGAGCTATAGTCTCCTCACTCTTTAGAGTAATGTGTTTTCCACACGAAGGAAGAATGGTCAAGCTCGTAGACCAACTTTCATTTCCGGGATCACGCATCGCAAATAGTCAAATACAAACCCTGAATGGTCTATTCACCCAAGAAATGTCTCCACCCCCATTCCTCCTTCCCGATGAGTGTGAGTGATTCAGAAAGATGGGACTGGAACCCAGGGGGCATGCATCCTGGTGTGCTTCAGGCAGAGAAAACCTTGGGTATAAGGTAGAATTTCCGCGAAGGAATATGACTAGTCCGTACCCCGTCTGTGGAAGGAAGAGGGGTTGTTCTAGAACAGGATTCTTTTGTCAAAGTTATGTGTTTGATGATTTCTAGTCATTCACCTTTGTCTAAATAGGTAGGCAATGCCAAAGAAAGAGATTCTTTTGCGGCAACAAATTGTAACCATCTTTGGGTAAAAGGCAAGCCTCACCCATTAAAACAAATGTTTTGAAGGATAAGTAGGGGCAGCCTCCAAAGAAAGAGATTCCTTTGCTGCAACAAATAGTAACCATCTTTGAGTAACCTAATGATAGACATCGCCGAAGAAAGAGTTTCATTTGCAGCAACAAATAAAACCATTTTTCGGATAACCTGAAAGAGGTAGGCGTCTCCCGGTAAAACAAATGTTTTATCTGCAAATTGAGGGGTAACCTTGAAACTCTGTCTTATACCTGGGGGCATGCGACCTTTTGGAGTGCAAGCAAGGGACGACTATTTATTTTTTTAAATTTTTAGGTCCTCCCTTTAAATGTGTAGGTCTAACCCTTTAAACTCGTAGGATTAGCCGTTTCCAAACTTGCATAAAAAAAGGATGTGGGGCAAAGGTCAAAATTTGCCAAATTAGGAGCATAGCTTCGTGAGATAAAGCTCCATAAAAAATAGCTATCTCACAAGAAACATTTCTTATCTTATGACTGGTATATCGAGCAGTTTTACCGCGGAATTTATGCTCGTTAAAAAATAGAAAAGCGAGATCCGAGCAGTTTTAGCGTCATAGTTCATGCTCGTTAAAAAATAAACATAAGCTTTTGAGCAATGTTTTGGCGCATTCAAGCTCTTTAAAAAAATGAACCCAGTACCGGTAAATAACCATTGTGATCGTAAATTTATTAGCCATAAAAGCCTTGGTCGTGTTTACACCTGGCACCTCCATTCCATTTGGCCGATCATTCACCCCCATATGTTTGTTTACCCATTTTGAGGAACAGCTGCGAAGAGTGATTTCACTTAGCCATCCTCGTGACACTGCCGTGATTGGAAAATTCCAACCTATACCTGGAATCTTCTGCTATCCCTGTTTATCACTCGTTCCTCAAAAGACGAGTCTTCTTTGAGCTCTTTTCATCTGACTCGTAAAATATGAAAAGTTTGCCGAGTTTTGGCCTTCCAGCTCGTTCAAAGGACCGGAAGAGCTATCCCTCCTCTAGATTTTAATCTTTTTGGACCTGAGGGATTATTGCACAAAAAGGTCGAGCGCTTGTTTTATTCGGCTCGTTAAAGTTATCGAAAATTCATCCCTTTTGTATTGTTTTATACTTTTCCGGACTTAAGGGATTAGATGACGAAAAAGGAATTTTGGAGTTAACTTTCTGTACCTTTTCAGACTCTCTAAAAATGAAAAGGACCGAGTTGTCTTTGTCGCTAGACTCGTTAAAATGATTAAATAGCGACAAACTTGTCTTTAGACGAGAACGAGTTTCCCTATCGCTAGGCTCGTTAAAACATAGCGATGGGCTTGCCCGAAGGGCAGGTTATAGAACAAGCATATGTTATCCTCCTCAAGCTTGACAAAAATAAAGAGGTACTGGTCAGAAATGACTGGGGAAAAATTGGGAGAACCTCAAAGCTTTGATGGTAGCAAGTCTCTCTTGAACATGACACTTTGTCCTCCGTACCATATCGGGTTGGGTTGTTTCATTCACCGGTCTCATCACCATGGTCCTCGCCAAACCATCCGTATTTGGGGTAATGCTACCGATCCATCACATTATTGTCGTTATATGTTCAAGAGATGTGTTCAGAAAGAGTCAACCGTGTCCCATCCACTGCCATACATTATCCTTCATCCACCCATGATCGCCACCCTGAATCATATCTCACAGTTTGTTTTCACCTCCACTAAAGTCATTAGCTCCGTTCCATTTCACTGATGTGGGATTCATTAAGGCCCTCCTTTGACGGATCGCTTCTTGTCGACTTCAGCTCATTATCCAAGAAGTTGATCTAGGAACAACCCCCCAGTACTTTGAAGCTTGCATGCCTCAATGGCAAGTTTCTCACTTCCGGCGACAGGTATACATCAATGGCCTTCGACCAGAAGATTTTGCGTGGTGTTCGACGCCAAGTCCTTTATTCGCACCACGTGAATTGTACTGTAGTACCTTGAGGGTCATTGTCATTATTGGTGATTCCTCTCGCGCTTGTTAACGGTTTACATTATTGACCGGTAATCAAGCGATGTCTTTCCATGTTCGACTTCAGCGCAATTCTCACATGGATCGACTTGTACTTAGAGTGAAGATCGAACGAGATTGAAGACCCCGGATCTAGTTTCATCCATCCGGGCTGCGATATATATTCAGGAAATATAAAGACATTTGATATGTACATTGTTGCAGCAGATGATCATCCTACTCAAAGGATGATAATTTCAGCAGAGAATTATCAGTCTATCATCAGACGGTCGTCTGTTATGTGTACCAAAATGAATTTATAAAGCTGAGCATGGGAATGCCCGCCTCAGCTAGATCATGAAAGCAGAATGAAAAATAATGTATTGTATTGTATTTTATTGCAGGGCACCTCTCAGCGATTGAATGAACTTCAGATCCTCCTAATAAAGCATTTCACCCGATAAACGACCTCATACTTTAGGGGGCAACTATTATAGACATTTTTGTGCCTAACAGCATGGAGCATGAAATGTTAATAATCTGAGGGATCCAAAGTCCCTAAACATGTTGTTCTTACCCTTAGAGGAACAAGGTCTGCAAACCACAACACTGAAAATCAGTTCTCCACCCAAAAACACTCAAAAACAGGCTATTTCTGGATCATGTCAGCTGCTCCACTGAGCATCTGCGCTGAATGTCAACTGCTCCTCCTTGTACCTGCGCTGAAGGTCAAAACTAATGAAGGCTACCTGCGCTGGGCGAGATTGGCCAAGTGGCACAGTCATTCTGCAAGGTGTCAACTGCCCAGGAAGCTTCCAAACTGACACTTGGGTCAAGGAATTCGCCTAGTGATGAGTAAGAGGGTCTTGATCTCCAAGTGGAAGCAAGATTCTCCAAGTGGACTCAAGAACTGAAGATTAACTAAAGTGGGAGAGGACACTAGTCAGCTTCATGCCAGCCTCAAGATGACTCATCCTTTCTCCAAATCTCCTATATATAGAGCTCTCTCATGAGGTCTAAGGAGGCTGGAATTTTGTGCAAGTAAGGAAGTGCTGTTGGTTTGAGTATAGAGCTATTGGGTGTTTTGCTTGAAGGAGGTGAAGAAGAGATTTCTTTCAGCTGGGAGGTGTTGCTGGATTGGGCCCATTGTGGTTGTAACTCTCTCAGAACTTTACTTCTATTATCAATAAAGTATTTGAAGTTCTTCTATATGCATGCGTCTTTATGATGAATAGATGCTTGTATATTTGATTTATGCTAATCCTATAATCGATTATGGATGTATGCTTCTTGTAGTTTCCTTTTCTTGTGCTTTTACAGGATCTGTGTGTAGCTGGGCCGGTAAAAGGGCAAGGAGCTAGGAGCAAGCAGCAAGGAGTGAAGACTGGATCGACTATTAGCGCAAGATAACGGTTAGTAGATCATCCTTTTCTTCCCTCTCTCATCTCATAAAGAAGAAACTTTGAATAGCTTTGCATTCAGTTGTTGTTGGAGTACTATCACCTTCAGAGTGGGATAGAGGCATTCTGCATTAGATACTTTTCCCCCCAACACACTGGGCTTATCGCAAATTTAACTTACTTATACATCTCCGTATTTAACACTTCTAACCAAGTCTGTCCACCCTATATATTATGCTTCAAGGGAATAGGTACAAGAGTGTTCCTACAAGGAAACAAAAATAAAGAAAAGAAAAAGAAGCAGAGCATAAAAAGGGGCTAAACTTGACAATACAAGCAAAGCGGTCAGCCTTTCTTCGTGAAGGTTAGACATGTTTTCTTCCATGTGGAATTACATATCCATGAAAAAAATTGAAAATACAAGAAATTCAAGGGATCCCCTTTTCTTCCTGAATGTTAGACATGTTATTTTTTGTTTGGAATTGAATAAATATTCATATCCATGAAGAAAGAAGAGTATATCATAATTTTTGGCAAGAGTGGAATTCTCAAGCATGGCCCATTCTTAGACTCGAACCTTGATAATTATGATAAATTCCTACAACCCAACCAACAAATGTTAAAATGGCAGACCTTAATTAGAGCATGGAGATGGGTTAGGGTCTGTAACATTTGGAGAGCATGGAGATGCGTTAAGGTTTGTAACATTTGGATAAGCGTTACGGTGGGATAAATTCAAATCCTGCGTCTCAGTGCCCCCATGCCTACTGCTCAGAAAGCACCCGAGCCCCCCAAAGCTAAGTTCGATCCTTGCCTCTGAGTGCTAGCATAGCTACCTCAAGTACCTGAATGGCTCACCAATTCCATATGTTAAATTCTTACCTCTGTGTGCTTGCATACCTACCTCAAGGTCATGGCACGCATGTAAAAATGGAACCTCATCAAAGTGTGGAGTAAAGTTCGTGATATTTAAGCCTTGGCTGCGTGAAATTCTAAAAGTATAAGTCTTAATACTCTACTTTGTAGCTAACCATTGCTCATTATTTCTTCAAATAGAAAATTCTACGTCTTTTAACATGGGTAAGGGGTTTCAAGCCTATATTTATGTACATATATTCAATCCATTTTTGAGCGTGTATATGTATGTGAAGTGAAAGAAGCAAAGAGCATTTTCCAGCCACTGGCTCAGATTTAACCAAGCTCCCTACGTTGGTAATTCTTTTATGGCATGTCCAAACACTTGCACAAAAATAAAACTGAAAAAACCTATGCTCTAAACTTTGATCTCAAACTACTTGATTTCTTGATTTCTTTCTGCATAATAGGAAACTTTGAAAAGCTCGTACCTCTGAAAGTTATTTAAGCAAGGTTCAAAATTAGCTGTCGTTTCTTTCTAAAGTTTGTTTATGCTTTTAGGTGGCAAATTACAAGCTGAGAAAAGGAGAAGGCCAAAGAAAATGAAAAAAGGGTCAAAATCAAGTGCATTGAAGCTCAAAATAAGCACTGAACGTCAATGCTTTTGGCAAATTACAAGCTGAGCAAAGGAAAAGACCAAAGGAATTGAAAAAACCGATAAGATCAAGTACAATGGAGCTCAAAATAAGCACTGAATGTGTTGAGTTTTGATAATAATTTTAACAGGCTTAAAAGCCTGTCAAGATCAAGCATAATATAGATCAAAATAAGTGCTTACTATCTAGAATTTTGAGAATAATTCTACTGGGCCTTTAATCTACAACATATGTAGAGGTGGTCTTGAATATGACAGAACTTACTTCAAGTTAATGAACGAACTTACTTAGGGTTAATTAATGAAATTACAGGTTCCTGATATGAACGATTCCTTCCTTGCAGGTTCCTGATATGAAGAATTCCATCCTTTCCTTTTTGGAGAAGACAGTAGAATGATAAAAGAGAGTACAAAAGAATTCCTTCCTTTCCTTTTTTGGAGAAGACAGTAGAATGAAAAAAGAGAGTACAGTAGAATGAAAATGCCCATAAAATTTTTAGATTAGCTGGTCCTCTTCAGAATCCACGAGAGTTATATTGCCCCACCAAATGTAACAAGCTTGACCATCACCAACATGAAACATACACCTAACTAAATATAATGTGCTACCAATGTAATTATCCTGAATTGAGTCACAACTAATTATTAATTTCTGTCCGGCGGTGACCCCGTGTAGTCTTGGACTTGCTGAAACGAACATATGTCATGTTGACTATGGAGAGGTATTGGGAATAAGTGCTTCCCAGCTCGAACCTTGTCATAGGCAGGACAAATGCTTATATTGGGACTCTCAAAATGCTTATATTGGGACTATCGATTGCTTAAGTTTGAATGTAATAAATCAATCAAATCACTCTTGTACAAAAGGTGGTAGTCACATGGTCTTCTATGTTTCATTACATTTACTTTTTATTTCTATAAATGTTTTTGAAGAAATCATACTAATTATTAAATAATTTGTGTTTTCCGCATTGAAGGAGATTTTATTTATTGAAATATAATGTAAATGGGTTTCTATCATATCCCACCAAATTCACATGGAAAAAGATTTTTAGGGGTTCTACACATGTAGTAAGTTTCATACAAACACTTAATTTTATTAATAAAATTCATTTTTGTTTGTTAAATAGATATTGATTTAAAGATAATTTTGTTTATTAAATAGATATCGATTTAAAGATAAGTTGATGAATGCAAAATTTCATTCGAGAGTGAAAAATTAATTTTAAAATTATTTAATTGTAAGAGTAATTTAATAATTAATTAGTTATTTTTAAAAGTGTAAAGATATAGCTAAGAAATAGAAGATTTGGGAAGATATCTTGTAAAAAAATAAAGCCCACTTTTAAATGCATACTCATAATTAAATTTTAGAATTGGAAATTAGCTACATAACTTCAAAAAGGTTTTAATAACACATACTCATAATTTTTATTTATAAATTTTAGAACAAATTAATTTTAATTATATTTAAAGTAATGATTTACAAAAAAGATATTGATTTTTATCACACAAAATTTGTAGTAAAATAAAACTCTAAATCTTACATTCAAAATATAAATTTAAAATAGTAATCAAAATATTCACAATTTTACATACCAATATTTCCCAAACAACCATTTGCAATTGCTAAACTTTCATTTCTGTTACAAGATTAGATAAAAAATTCTTCATGCTAGCTTAATTTGGGAAACAAAAAATATATTCTTCATGATAACTTAATCTAAGAAACAAATATAAAGGTTAATCTTATGTCCATGTTAAGAACATCTTAAACCCAAAACAAATTGAATGACATAAAGAATGTATTTTTAATAATTATTTCCTAACACACACATTTATCACTTTAAATCTTCTCCGCCATCAGTTGAGTAACCTCTTAGATTTAAAAATTCCAACCTACCACTTACATCTACAACCAACACAATCCATTCAAAGAGCATCTAGCCAAAGCATGACCCACTACTCCAACCATTTAACAACTATATAGCAAAGGTCCATACACTATATTGAACAAGTTATGCAAATCATCTAGCATGCATGGCAAAGGGGTATGCTTGTGTATTCATCTCTTACATCCGTACACCCTTTTTATATTACATCTATAGGTGTAGGTGCAATATATTGTAGATACTCCAACTTATAAGACACCCCTTACAAGTTTTGAAAACAATGCCTAGATATCACTACAATACTAAACATTAAATTTCAAAATATGAAATTTAAATTACAAAAGTGGGTCTACTAAATATTAATAATTTTAAAATTTGAAATTAAATTAATAATATGAAATTGGAAATTAAATATATCAATTTTTAAAACAATTTAAAATACACAATATTACATACAAAATTTTTCGTAATATTATATAAAATTAAATAAATTTAATTTATTTATTTTTTTAGTTTATTATGTTAAAATATATAACTGAAAAATCATAAATTTTCATAAATTTTCAATAAAATAGTAATTTAACAAAAACAATTAAAATTATAAAACTCAATATTGTATAATGGAAAAACAAATATCAATCTTAAAATTTCATTGTATTGAAATTAATTTGAAATATACGATATTGCATAAAACAAACCATTAATTTTAATTAAAAATTACAATTTTATATTTATTATATTTTAATATTAAATATTAAACTTCAAAATATGCCATTTAAATTACAAAAGTGAGTTTGATAAATATTTTGAAATTTAATTTGATAATATAAGTGTGGAAATTAAATATATCAAATTTTAAATCAATTTAAAATACAAATTATGTTATGAAACCAGCTCAAGAAAAAGATAGAAAAGATAGATCAACACCTTAGAATTCAGCCTCTTCGAGGGGGCAACCTCCTTTACATTACATAAATGAACAATTCTTGGATGATACAAATGAAAAGACCTCCTTTCTATATATAGGAGTCTAAGGGGTCATAACATAATCAGAGCCGACATAACAATAATAATGTAAGGGCACAATAATAACAATAATGGGCTTCTATGGGGCACAATAGTAACAATATGGGCACTACATGGGTACATCAATATCATAAGTGGGTTGTACTAATAACAATAAGGGGTTACACTAGTAGTATAGGGGCGTAACATGCCCCTCTCCTTCAAAAAGCGTTGTCCTCAACGCTTGAGTAGTTCTTGATGCTTCTATATAAAATTATTTTCCTCCCATGTGGAATCTTCAGCGGGTAAGTTCTTCCACTTGATGAGATACTCTGAAATTGATCGATTTCGTAGCTGTTGGGTTCTTGTTTCTATGACTGCTACAGGTTCCAATATGATTTTTCCTTCCTCTTCAATTTCTAGCAATATTGTTTGAATTGGAATCTTTTCCAACTTTTGAACAAGTGGCCATACTTCTTCGTCCTTCTTCCATTCATCCCTTTTTTTGTTTATCCAATCTGGTTGGATAATAGAAATAGCAAAAAACAATACTTCCACATCCTCATCCTTGAAGAGTCTTCCCATTCGGTAAGGTCTCCATTTTTTAAGTGCATATAGTATTGCCAACATTTCCTTCTCATAAATAGCTTTGTGTAAAAACTTTCCCTTGATTGGACGACTTTCAAAAGAAATGGGTCTTTCATCTTGCATTAAAACAGCACCAATTCCATTTCCTGAAGCATCACATTCCACAATAAAGGTTTTTATGAAGTCCGGTGTAGCTAAGACCGGTGCTTGGCACATTTCCTCTTTAAGATGTTCGAATGCCTTTGTTGCTTCTGGAGTCCATGAAAATGCATCTTTCTTCAATAATGTTTTTAGAGGTGCTGCTATTCTCCCGTAATTCTTAACAAACTTGCGATAGTACCCTGTCAACCCAAGAAATCCTCGCAAATGCTTTATGGATGTGGGAATTTTCCATTCCTTAATGGCTTTAATTTTGCTAGAGTCTACCTTAACTCCTTCATGAGATACAATATGACCGAGATATTCCACCTCTTGTACTCTAAAGAAACATTTGGATCTTTTTGCATATAATTGTTTCTCCTCCAATAGTTGTAGCACCCTGTCAACATGTTCAACATGGTCCTTCCAAGACTTGCTGTAGATTAGTATATCATCAAAAAATACTAACACAAATTTTCTAAAGAATGGTTTGAAAATTGAATTCATCAAACCTTGAAATGTTGAAGGTGCATTGGTAAGGCCAAAAGGCATGACCAAAAATTCATAATGACCCTCATGAGTTCTAAATGCTGTTTTCGAAATGTCTTCAATCTTCATTCTGATTTGATGATATCCTGAACGAAGATCCAACTTGGTGAAGTAAATTGATCCATGCAATTCATCCAGTAATTCATCAATGATAGGAATGGGGAACTTATCTTTAATAGTGAGGTTGTTGAGCTCCCTATAATCCGAACACATGCGCCATGATCCATCCTTCTTGTGCACCAATACAACTGGAGCAGAGAAAGAACTTTGACTTGGTTGAATTATACCAGCCTCTAGCATTTCTGCAACCATACGTTCAATTTCACTCTTTTGGGCATAGGGATATTTGTACGGCTTGATGTTTGGAGGAACACTTCCTGCAATCAGATGAATAGCATGATCATGATCACGAATAGGTGGGAGACCTTTGGGAGTCTCAAATACCTTGGAATGATTGTCCAAGACTTTTTGGAGATCTAGAGAAATAGATGATTCCACTGTGGACACATCTAGCGAACATAATTGTGCAATTACACCTCTTTGTTCCTTTTTTTGAACCTTTGTCATACTGTTAGAGCTGATTATCTTTCCCAGTTTCCCTACAATACCCCTTAATTCAACTTCCTTTCCTTCCACAGAAAATTTCATGGAAAGTTCTTAAAAATTAAAAGCTATTGTACCCAAGGATTGTAGCCATTGGACTCCTAGTACAACATCAGCACCTCCCATTGGAATGGAAAGCATTGGGCTAGTCAATACATATTCTCCCATGGATAGCTTGATATTATGGCACTTTCTTGAGTAATTTATTGTTCCTCCATTTGCAACCATCACTTGACACTCTGGTGCTGGATATAAGAAGCAATTCAATTCTCTTGCTACCTTACAATGAATAAAATTGTGGGTACTTCCTGAATCAATCAACACTATTACCTTTTTCTTCTTGATTTTTCCTTTTATCTTGATGGTTTGAGGAGTGGTAACTCCCGCCAATGCATTACAAGATATGGTCGGATTTATTTGTTCTTCATCTAGGTTTTGTTCCTGGAGTATATCCTCTTCTTTTGACCTTTCTTGCTCCTTTTCATCTTCCTCTTCACAATCTATGTAGAATAATTTCTTCTCAGCACACTTATGACCTTTAGTGTATTTGCTATCACAACTGTAACAAAGCCCTTTTGCTCTTTTTTCTTCCAATTGTTGTGGTGTCAACCTTATAGGTTGTGGAAGACTAGGGGCAACAACACTTCCGTCTTTATAGTTGTGAGTGGTATGCTTCCTGGTTGCCATAATTTTGCTTTCCATTTTTCTTGCTAACCTAAATTCCTTCTCTAATGAATCAGGTTCCCAAAGGCGAACATCATGTTGGATATTATCCTTTAAAGACCCTATGAACACATCAATCCTATGCTCCTCTGGAATATCTTTTACCCTTATGTTCAATTTTTGGAACTCCTCAATGTGCTCCATTATTGAACCCTTTTGTTTGAGACTTATCAATTGGCTAAAAAAAGTGTTGCTTTTTGTATCCTCATAATGTGCTATCAATTCTTCCGTAAAAATTGCCCAAGTGATAAATTGTTTACGAGAGCAATGCCATTGATACCATACAAACTGATTTGGTTCCAAATATAAAGTTGCCATACGTACCTTTTGTGTGTTTTGCACATTATTGAAATCGAAGAATTGCTCCATCTGTAGTATCCATGTGGCAGGATCCTTGCCATCAAACTTCCTCATATCGATTTTTGGAATATGGTGAGTCTTTGATCCAACATTAGAGTCTATGGAATCATGATTAACATTTCTTTTGTTCTCATCATGAGTTTCTTTTAGTACGCTTTCACCATTAGTGACCATTTATTGTAGCAACTTATTCACATTTATCTTCAATTCTTACATCTTATCATCCATGCCATCAATTTTAGCGTCCATGCCATTCACCTTATCTTCCATGCCATCCATCTTAGCTTCTACGTCTTTCTTTAAACAATCCATCTTAGCTTCTACACCTTTATTTAAACCATCCATCTTATCTTCTACATCTTTCCTTAAACCATCCATCTTAGATTCTGTTGCTTTTTGTGCAAGTGACACTTGTTGCACTTGTTCTTGTAATTTTGATATATCATATAGCATTTCTTCTTCTTCTTCATGAGTCATGCTAGAGCTTTCAGGTTCCTTAATAGGCATTTGCATTTTCTTTCCTCAGGGCATCAGTTACTGATAATAATGCTCTACTAGCTCTTTGAATTCCTTCAAAATAAATTTTCAAACCACTCTTAAGCAAAAAATTTAAAAGAATCTACACACCTTTTTTTGACTTTGTAGGAGCTCGATATTTCCTCTGATTTATCTCTGTATTTTCAGATCATCCAGTTCTGAAATTGCAGCCTGTGGTAGCCCTCTGTGTCCTCTTTCTAATGCCACCAGTCTGATCCAATTTGGATTCTCCAAGGAAGAGTTATACGAAATCTGCCACAGTGACCTGATTATAGACTAGTTTAGTAGAGTGAACTTGTACGACGTGCCACGAGTCACTGTTTCGACCTTTGGATCTGAAAAATGCATACAAGAAACTATAGTCCATCCTCTTTCTGACCTTCTTATGAAATTTCAATCCGATCCCCATAGAGAAAGTTATGACGATTTTCCCCAGGTCACCTGTTTGGAATGTAATTCAGTAGTCTGCAAAAAGACCAACTTCCTCAGATCATATCTCTGCAAATATAGTGTGAAAAACTCTGAAATTCGGACACGAGGTTCAGTGCGATTTCTTCTCAAATGGGTTTTTTTTGCAACTTCTAAAATGTCGCAGAAAAAACGTTATAGCGAAAATGCCACGATGACCTGTTTGGAGCAGAGAAACCTTAGAATCCAAAGCTCTGATCCCAAATGTTAAGAAACCAGTTCGAGGGGGCAACCTCCTTTACATTACATAAATGAACAATTCTTGGATGATACAAATGAAAATACCTCCTTTCTATATATAGGAGTCTAAGGGGTCATAACATAATCAGAGCCGACATAACAATAATAATGTAAGGGCACAATAATAACAATAGTGGGTTTCTATGGGGCACAATAGTAACAATATGGGCACTACATGGGTACATCAATATAATAAGTGGGTTGTACTAATAACAATAAGGGATTACACTAGTAGTATAGGGGCGTAACAAATTATTACATAAAAAAAAAAAAAAAACAAAACAAAACAAAACAAAACTTGTCATAATAATATATAAAAATAAATAAATAAAATTATGGTAGAGTATGTTTAAATATGTAATTGAAAAATTATAAATTTCCAAAAAAATAATAATTTAGTAAAAAAAATAAAATTATAAAATTAAATATCATACATTACAAACCAAAAAAAAATTGTCAAACTTAAAATATCATTTTCTTGAAATTAGTTTGAAATATACAATATTACATAAAAACAATCAATTATTATGATTACAATAGATTAATTTCAATTAAAAATTACAATTTTATATTTATTATATTTAATGAAAAACATATTTTTATAAATGGGTTAATTTCAATTAAAAATTACAATTTTATACTTATTATATTTGATGAAAAAACACATTTTTTTAATAAAATTATAAATTAATATATAATTATAAAAATAAATATCATATAATTAGTATAAAAAAATTAATTTCTTAAAAAAAATGTTATATTTAAATTAATTTAAAATACACACTATTATATATAATACTGACATAATAATAATATTTAAAAATATATTATAAAAATAAAATAACATTTATTATATTCCAATATTTAAATTAAAACTATTTATTTTTTAAATGGATAGTCCAACCTACGATTTTGAATTTAAAATTAAAGATTTTAATTTTCATACAATGAAATGCAAATGTTTGATTTCATGTTTTATTACACACTTCACACATGCCTCTTACAGTACGGACTTTAAGCTCCCGCTGTGCTGCCTGTCTTTAACATCTCCCATATGAACAATTTATTGATTAAATTTAGTTTGAATAATTAAATTATTATAACGTTTATTATTTAAATCAAAATATAATTTTTTCAATTTAGCCTCTCTTTGCACCTTCTGAGACAATTGTTAATTTAAATATTATGAAAAAAACCAATAGCGCAACCACATGCTAAGGGAATCTGTCCCACACATCACATACGAAGGGAATTTGTCCCACACGTATGAATTTAAATAGGCCTAAACGCTCAGCATACTACTATCAGGCATTAATTAAGCGGCAGGCTGAAAAACCTACCTGGAAACAATGGCGTTAGTTCGTACCCCATGACTCCTGAACCTACGCACCGAAATTGCATAAATGAATATTGTTATAATAACGAACCAAAAAAGGCCGACTGGATTGTTGATTTTGAAATATTCCACCGCAATTTCAGGTCGTTTTCCTACCCACCCACCCGTGAATAGAAACTATATTTTGTTTTGAATATGATAGGTTATGATTCACGAGGATAATTTTGCATTACATTTATATGATAGGACTGGTTTGTTTGTTTTTGCTTTCTGCGCTATAAGAATAGTTAGGATGAGGGTGGAAGAAAAAGAATTCTTTAATATTTTTTCACCGGTTATTTTCAACTATTTTTGAAATAGGTATTAAAGTTGAAAAACAGAGATAAGGTTTGTATTAAAAGGAATTATATATGTACATGAGGAATATATATATTTAAAATATAAATAATGAATGATTTTATATTTAAAAGATTAACAAAAAAATAATTTAAACATTTTTTATTTTTAATGTGAAGTTACTCATCAAATTCGTTGCGGTTCATTTAATGCCCTATATAATATTATAATAGGTTGAATATTTGTCGCTATACTTTCAGGCTATGTTTTATTTCAAATTTTCTATATCCATCGAATTATAAAGAAGCCAATGAAGCCTCGTGGAATTTGGAATTAAGCTATTTGTCTAGATAGCCTAGGAAAATGAATTTCAATTTCCACATAATGGAAATCATATACATAATGGAGGCCTATACGAAGTTGGTGTAAGTTTTGGACTAGTCATGCTCATCCCAGCTTCATGTCACATTCCCCTAGAATGCGATTCAAGAAAAAAAATGTGATGTGGTCATCCCGGCTACATGTCACATTGGCGAGCTAAAAGAAAAGAAATAGTAATAACATTTATCAAGACACCCTCTCGTTCTTCAACGCGTCAATGCGTCGATCTTTCAACGGAAAAATAAGTAGCTTGTTATCGGTCATTAAATGAGTGGTAGATTGCTATCGGGCATTAAATAATCGAACCGTGGGGTTGCCATTCATTTCATAACTGAATATTTATACTTTTATGCCATCAAACTTAGTATATCCATCAAATTATAAGTTCTATTTCAAATTTTCTATATCCATCGGATTATAAATAAGCCAGCGCGGACTCATGGAATTAGACTATTCATCTAGGCAAATAAATCTTAATTTCCACATTATTTACCCGTTGTCTACCGAGGTCACAAATTCCTTTCGAATTTTTTTTATTTATATTTTTTAAATCTCATTATTAGAGTTTCTAATAATAGAAATAGATTCAATGCTTAATTATTTCAACAAAAAATTACCATTATTCAGTTTCACGAGTTTTACGGTATATTTTATTTCAAACTTTCTATGTCAATCCGATTATATATTTGTCAATGAGGGCGCATGGAAATAGATTATTTGTTTATACATGTTACATAATGACTCTTAATTTCTAGATTCATTCAGTTGATTTTGTGCAATTTTAGACACTCATCACTACCCGGGAACTTTCTGACATGAAGTCCAGGTCAATGATGACTCTATGGTTCAATATCGTATGGATCATTCCAACTCTACCTCTGCCTGATCATTGCCCATATTGTTATTATTGTGCCCCATAGAAGCCGAATATTGTCTTTGTTGTGACCTTACATTATTATTTTTATATCGGCTTTAACTATATTGTGACCCCTTAGATTCCTATATATAGAAAGGAGGTCTTGTCATTTGTATCATCCAAGAATTGTTCATTTGTGTAATGTAAAGGAGGTTTCCCCCTCAAAGAGGCTAAATTTGAAGTCGTTGATCTATCTTTTCTTCTATTTTGTGAGTTGGTTACATAACAGATTCATTAGAAATCAGTTCATCATATATGGTAGTTGTGACGGTAGAGGGAAGATCACAAATCAATTCTACAAACTAGTGAATTTTTTTACTTAGATTTAGTGAACTCTAAGTCGAACTCCTGCAAGACGAAAATCCATTTGGAGTATTTTCCCCCAAGAAACTGGCAAGTCAAAATATAAATCACAGGGTTATAATCATATATCACCATGGTTTTGCGTAAAAGGATGTAATGGAAAAAACATTGGACAATGTGGACTGCTGCCAAGGCCAATTTCTCCACATGGGCATAACGACTCTCAGTGTCAAGGAGATTACGACTCAGGTAATATACCACATGCTCATTACCGTCATCATTGTCTTGAACTAACACCATAGCAATGGTACTGTCAGTGGCGGCCAAAAACTGGAAATAAGGGTGATGATAGTTAGGGGGATGTAACAAAGGTGCATTGATGAGTGCAGTCTTTAATGCATTGAAGACTTTTTTGGAAATGTCATCCCAAATAAATGGGACCCCTTGCTTTAAAAGTTGAGTAAAACCCTTCGCAAGCTCAACATAGTTCGGGATGAAACGACAAAGAAATTTTTCCTTCCCTTGTAAACATTCAAGTTGTTATAAGGTAGATGGAGGGGGTATATTAACAATAGCCTCCACCTTAAGAGGATCAATTCAGATGCCTTCTTTGGAAACTATGAATCCTAGGAGATGACCAGATTCAACGCAAAAGACACATTTATGAGGATTTAACCAGATATTATAGTGTCGACAACAAAGAAAAATCACACGAAGGTGAGCCGGATGGTCTTGACGTTTAGCAAAATGTGCGGGTAAATCATCAAGATATGACTGAATGATGTTTTTAATATTGTGGAATCCATAAGACATGGCTCTTTGGAAGGTTGCACAAGCATTTTTAAGGTCAAAAGGAAGCTTTTTATATGAAAAATTCCCCTAGGGATAGATAAAGGCGGTCTTATGTTGGTAAATACGAAGGATATTAATATGATTGTACCCAGAAATTCCATCCATAAAGGAAAATATTTCATTTCTAGCACACTTGTCAATAATCTGGTCAATAAAGGGAGTAGGAAAATTGTCTTTAGGACAAGCCTGATTAATATCACTATAATAAACACATACATGTATGGTTCCCTGCTATTTAGTCACTGGGATGATGTTATAAACCCAATCTGTTAATGGTATGTGATAGATGAAGCCAGCCTTAAGAAGTTTTTTGACTTTAGCTTTAATAGTAACCACCTTCTTTGGGTGCACTGGATGAAGGTGTTGTCAAACAGGTTTTTCATTTGGGTAAGTTGGGATCTCATGAACCACAATGGTTGGATCAATACTAGGAATTCATTTGTAGGTCTAGGCGAAGACATTGCAAAATTATTTAAATAGGGTTGTATAGGTTGTGATCTCATCGGAAGAACAAGAGGCCCCTATGTGGATGTTTTCAATTATACTTGGTTTCATAGAGATATCAATAGGCATGGTTGCCTAAATGTTACCCATATTCCCCTCAGATAACACATCATGGATTAAAATGGGATTCTGAAGGGTAGAAATCATTGCAGAGGAAACCAAGGTATCATGGATATAGGAATTGCTCCAAGGCTAGGAAGACAAGAGGAACAATGATGGGTATCATTCCAAGGGGTTTCTTCAAGAAACATGACTTCAACAATGCTTTCATCAATAGGGAAAGTTTCATTCAAAGGATCTCCAGAATCTAAAGAAATGAGCCTAGGAGTTTGTGAATATGAGTCTAGGACCGTGCTCAATTGGTCATGAGTTTCATATGCAGCCGCAAAGGCCGAAAGGACAGCTTGACATTTTTTTCGATGGAGCTGAGTAGCATGGTGTCGCCAAGATTAGCAATCTGATTAGGGCTAGGGATGATACAAGGGTCATTACTAAACGAAATCATATTAACCGAGGCAACATTGTTGGGCGGAAGAAGGGAAAAAATTCCCATCAAAAAAGAGTCTTTGAAAAGACCCACTCCAAAGTTTTCATAAGGAATGATGGGTTTCCTAATATAAGGTACATTACCAGTCAAAGAGTCAGAGGAAAAGAAAGCCAATTGGTCTACTGTGACATTTTCCTTTGATGGGGGAAGTGAAGTACACGAAATAGAGTAGAAACCATAGCGAACATCGTGTGAGTCCAACTATGGCCAAATGGAAGGTTTTAATCGAGATTTCCATCGACAACCTCTACTTCCATATTCATAGTCTTTCCTTCTAACTAGATGGGAAAAGCATTGATAATACCATAAGGTCGAAATCCTCTACCATGAAAGGCTTTCAAAGTGTTTAGGGACTAGTTGAGAGGAGGGGAGACAAGGGCTTTCCAACATGATATGGACGTAATGAACGTGAAGGCTCCTTCATCAACAAAAATTCTATGAATAGTTTTCCCATAATGATATGCTAGAAAACTATATATTACAGAACAATGGAACACATAAAATATATTGCAGAAATATAAACATAGAAAACACATAAAGCAAGAGAGATATAGATATACGTGGTTCACCCAATTTGGGCTACATCCACGGAGAAATAGCCAGTCCTTCCTTTTATATTATCCATCAAACTGAAGAGATACAACCTATAGCAGATCTGTTGTAATTCCCTCTTCTCTCTCGCTCAATCTCCTCTCTCTTTCTCACTCAAAATACCGATCTACATAGATGCAATACAATTCCCTCATATATAGCGAGGGGTTGCCTTCTAGGGTAAAAAAACCTAAATTAAACATAACTTCTCTATCTCATGGAGAAGTGAGAGGGTATGGTTCCATGCTCAAGGTATTGGCGCACATCTTTGTACCAAGCATTTTTGCATGAAGTGGGTGGTGCTCGCTCTACATCGTACATATTGATTTCATGCTCCCAAGCGACAAGATCTTCTTCTTCCTTCTGTGCATGGACTGCTTCAGCTGCGAGTCTATAGAGACCATGAACCCTAATAGTGTGAATTGGTTTGATGTCAAGATCATACTCTTGCAAGCCTGTAATCCATTTTGAACGTCTTTCACCCAACTCTTGTTGTACAAGCAGTGATTTGACTGTTGGGTGTGGCACAAAGACTATGAAATGGTTCTTCAACAAGTAGGGTCTAAATTGTTTCACTACCTTGTATACTTTGTACGCTTTTTTTTCGATGGAGGGGTAGTTTAGTTTGAGTCTCTGCATCTTACATTCATGAAGGAGATGGGGCGTTCTTCATTCAGCTCATCCTTCTAAGTGAGTACCGCAGCAAGTGAGTTGTTGGAGGCGAAGATGTATAGCAATAAATCTTTGTTAAAATCTAGGTTGTGAAGTGTAGGTGCATATGTTATAGCCTGCTTGATATGGGTGAATTCATTATTTTCCTTCTTACCCAAGATGTAGACTACATCCTTCTTGACCATGTCTTTCATAGGTTTCACTATCTGCGCATAATCTGAGATGAACTTCTGGAGGAAGTTTATCTTTCCGAAGAAGGAATGCATGACTTTCTTGTTGGCTGGGTGAGGAATCTATGTAATCATTCGAACTTGGTCTAGATCAACCTTGATCCCACTTTTGGCAATGATGTGCCCAAGGAGGTTCCCCTCAGACACAACAAATATTCTCTTTTTGGGATTCAAGGATATACCGTATTTTTGGCATTACTCGAATATCTTCTTCAAAAGGTGTATGTTGCCTAACCGTTTTCTGGAAAAGATAGTCACGTCATCAAGGTACACCACTACGCTCTGTCCAATAAGTCCATGAAAGTCGATGTCCATGGTGCGCTGAAAGGTTGTGCCTACATTCACGAGGACAAATAGCATTCTCATGTAAGAGTACGTACCCCACTTGTTATGGAGGTAGTTTTTAATCTATCAGGTTTCGCTGCTAGAACCTGGTTATATCCTGAAAAACCATCAAGCAAGGAAACATTTCTACCCCAGATATTGTCTGTAAAATATGCTCCATTGACGGCATGGGGTAGTTGTATTTTTCTGAAGTGCGGTTCAAGTTTCGTAAGTCAACACACAAGGAGATCTCCCCAAACTTCTTTCGTACAATAACTAACTTAGAAACCCACATGGAATGAAAAAATCTGTAAATGATCTATGCATCCAAAAACTTAGTCATCTCTTTCTGTATGAGGGGTTCAAGTGACGGATGTACTTTTCTCAACTTCTGCTAAAATGGCTTGACCCCTTCTTTGATCAGAGTCACATGTTGGATTATTCGCGTGTCATATTTTTTTAGATCATTGAATGTCCACGCGAACACATCTCGGTACTATTTGAACAAGTGGACAAATGCTTGCCTCTCCTGCAGTGTGAAACAAGTTCCAAAATTTACAAACTTCAGATCTCGTTTTGGCCGCAAGCTAATCTGCTCATACATCATAGTGGAACTATGGTTTTTGTTGTTCCTTGGACCTTGAAAGTGGTTTTGCAAGTCATACATCTTTTTGAGAGATACCACACCCTTGGGGATAAGGTTTCCTTTATTGTCATTAGTCGTAGCTTGCAGAGACTGCTCGTGTTCATCTTCGTCAATCGATGCATCCTTGAAGACATCAGCATTAGCCATGAAGTGCAGTATCTGTTGATCATCATAAAAAACACATAGATTAGTTATGTTATCAGGGATAGAAGGCTTATACAAAATTTCAATAGTAATCCTATCCCTAGCCAATGACATCCTAGCAGTTCTGTTTGTTAAGGCATCGACAATTTCATTACGCATTCTTGGCACAACAATGATATTGAAAGCTTGGAAGTTAGAGATTAGTCACCATATCTCTTGTTGGTAACTTTTGAGATGAGGTGATAAATAGTCTATGGTGCTACGTACATGTTGTACCATGATTTTTGAATCACCTACTACTTTGAGCGCATCAACATTAAGGCTAACGGCTTTGTGCAAGCCCAATGCGAGTGCTTCATATTCATTAGTGTTATCTGTGCACTCAAACTCCAAGCAGCTTGAGATTAAATGTTTCCTATGTTTCGGGTCTATCAAGACACACCTAACACTAAAGCCATCCTATGTCTTTGATCCATCAAAATACATGGTCCACAACTCGTCTGTACATGGACCACTTGATGTGCTAGTACTATGGCTACTACTGCTACTACTACTGCTACTAGTGTTACAATGTACTGTACAAGTTTCATTTCCATCAGTTGGGCAAGGAATGAGACCCAACTGCGTGTCTGGTGGCGTTGGAGCTGGCTATGCGAGGTAACACCCCAGCTGTGTTTCTAAAAGGCAGTTTCCAAACATGAGTTCTATGAAAGCCAAAGGTTTGTTCTCACCATTAATGGGAGTGACATTGTGTTCATGTATCTCTCGAATAACACCCAGATCTGATTTCTTTTTCCCTGGTATGAAAGCCATAAGTGTGACCAGTCTATAGAAAAGTATCGATTCAACTTGCTGGACTAGTCTCTGCTGAGAATTAATCCATACGCTTTTGGTATGTCCACAATGAAAATGTTGATGTATTGGTGAACTCAACTGTCATGAGATAATCAGATGATCACTTCATGAAGTTCACCAATGGGTGGTACACATGTTAGATCTAGTTGGATGATTTACACAGATATCTTGCTCCATTTTGCATTGATCTTATTGCCAATGGAGAGTGGCATGACATTGGCTAATGCGCCAGAATCAACCAAAAAGTTGTGAGCATTACAATTAAAAATTTCAAATGAAATAAAGAATGGAGGGAGAACAGAGTTTGCTTCTTCCATCCAGAGTGTGTTGAGCACGGTGGTGAGTGAACTGGGAGATGTGCTTGCTCCCTTTCTAGTAGAGGTTGTGATGTCTGTGGATCTTTGCCCCAATGTGCGTAGTAGAATATCCCGCTAACCCTAGATCTTAGCTAACTCGAACAAAGAGATGATTGCACGAGTTTTCTTCATATCTTCTACAATATTATAATCAAGAGTGGGTAAGCTCATCGAGATGTATGGGGTTAGACTCGTTTTCGTCAGGCATTCATACTGTCTGACAGAGTGTTCTGAAGTTTACTTGTCATGGACGTACTCTTGTTTGTAACTGTCTTCCTGGGCTTGCTTTGTGTTTTCTACTTTGGAATGGCTGATGGGTCAACCTTCCTCAACAGTTCAAGATTTTCTTTCATCTCCCCAATCGTGGGGGGGGCCCTTGACTTCTAAGATTGTATCAACCACTTTTCTTTGGGGGTTGCTTCTCGATGTTCCTTTTTTATGCTGCTTGCGAGAATTGATACATGTTGATCACTTTCCCAGTGCTGGGTGCCTCATCAAATGCAGCATCTTCCTTAGCATCTTCATCTTCCAGTTGACACGACACATTGTTTAGCGCATTTTTCATATTTTTGCATACCGAGTTCGCAACTCATTTCCATTCCAGACAAGTTCCTTCTGGGTGAAGGTCTTGATGGAATGAGAAAAACTTTGAGTTCACGCAAAGTTCTGTCCTGAACACTAAGCTAGAGCTCTACACATGTTTAGTCAGGAAGCGGTTGCTTCCTAATGACATGCTCCCCTTCTATTGTCTGGGAGGTCGGCTGCTCACAGATGTCTTTATTGTTTTTTGCTTTAGCTTAGACACCTTTGTTGTCAAGTTCTTAACAAGAAGAGTAAGGGTTTCAATGTCACTTGTTCAATATGCGTAAAACCCTATCATCAAAATATTTCACTTTCTCTTTCGACTCCATCTTAAGACTGCCCAACTCTTTGAGAAACATGCCAGGGGTCTTGTCATCAGCAAATTTTTCCAAAAACATTATTTTGAACATACCCTAGTTATGGATGGAAATGACAGGAAAGTTGTGATACCATACCACTGCTCAGACATCCAAGGTACACAGAAATAATCTGCATGCAACTTCATCATGTTGTACCTCGAGTGTCTGTAGTTGCAGGGAGAGGTTGTCCAAGTGATCTTCTACCTTCACTATTCTGTTAGGTTCATACTTGGTCAACATCCTCTCTGAACACTTTGGCATACTGTGCAAAGAACCTAGGAGATCCAATGGTCCCTGAGTCATCCATTCCAAGTTTGGTCAGCCATGTCTTCTTTTTCTTCATCCTCCTCCTCTTCTTCAGAATTTGACGGTTCCCTCTCTGAGTCTATTGGTTCGTCTCCACCTCTACCTCCTCTGCTTCCCTCCCCTCTGCCCCCTATACTAGAGTCTAAGCCCAAGATCATGAGGGTTTCATGTTCTTCCTGTTAGAATACTAGAGTTTCATCTCCGTTCTTAACAGCTTCTACCAGACCTTCGAGTGTGGCAAGAACTGATTCTTCCACTAATGAGACAATGACTCCTGTGGGAATGTGGTTGACTTCTTTGATGAGTATGGAAGATCTTGTATTGTTGGGATTAGTCCGACTGTGTTAGGTCCCTATAATACTAGTGATTCCCCCATTACTATTGTCATTGTAGCCCTTATTATTGTTGCTTCCATATTGTCCCCATATTGTTATTATTGTGCCCTTATATTATTATTGTTATGTCGGCTTTTATTATATTGTGACCCCTTAGACTCCTATATATAGAAAGGAGGTGTCATTTGTATCATCCAATAATTATTCATTAGTGTAATGTAAAGGAGATTTCCCCCTCGAAGAAGCTGATTTTGAAGGCGTTGATCTATCTTTTCTTCTATTTTGTGAGCTGGTTGCATAACATTTGGTATCAAAGCTTTGGATTCTAGGGTTTTAGTGCTCCAAACAGGTCATCGCGGAATTTTCGCTATAAATTTTTTTCTACGACATTACAAAATATAAACAAAAAATCCATTTGAGATGAAATCGCTGAGAACCGCAGGTCCAAATTTTCGATCTTGGCTCACTATATTTTCAGAGATATGATCCAATTAATTTAGGGTTTTGTCAGGATCCCGAATTATATCTCAAACAGGTGACCTAGGGAAAATCGTCATAACTTTCTTTCTGAGCATCCGATTGAAATTTTGTAAGATTTTATAGAAAGAGGATGACATGTATCATATTTTGTATCCATTTTAGGTCCTAAGGACAAAAAAGACATGTGGAACTTCGTACAAGTTCGCTCTACTGAAGTTGTCTATAATCAGGTCATCGTGGGAGATTTGACATAACTCTTCCTTAGAGAATCCAATCTTGATCAGACTTACGGGGTTGGAAAGAGGACTCAGAGGGATACCGCAGGACACAATTTAAGACCTTGGAGATCCAAAATTATAGAGATACAACAGATTCAATATCAACCTCCTACAAAAGTGAAAAAAGTTGTGTAGTTTTTTAAAATTTTTCATAGGTTTGGTTTGAAAAATTAGTTTGATGGAATTCAAAGGGAATAGTGAAGCATTATTATCATTAATTGATGCCTCGAAGAAAGAAAATGGAAACACCTAGTAAGCAACCTGAAATCTCTAGCATGACTCATGAAAAAGAGGAAGAAATGCAGCATGATATATCAAAATTACGAGACCAATGGAAACAAAATTCACTCTCACAAAAAGTAACAGAAGCTAAGATGGATAGTTCAAAGAAAGGTGTGGAAGCTAAGATGAATCATGTGGAAGCTAATATGGATGGCATGGAAGCTAAGATGGGTGATTTAAAGAAAGACGTGCTATCTAAGATGGAAGATTTGAAGACAGATTTGACAAAGCTTCTGCAAGAAATGCTTACTAATGGCGAAAGGGTAGTAAAGGAAACTCATGATGAGAAAAAAATAAATGTTAATCATGATTTCGTAGACTCTAACATTGGATCGAAGACCCACCATTTTCCAAAGATCAATATGAGGGAGTTTGATGGCAAGGATCTTGTAACATGGATACTACAGATGGAGCAATATTTTGATCTCCATAATGTGTAAAACACAAAAGGTACGCATTGCAACTTTATATTTGAAACCAAATTAGTTTGTATGGTATCGATGGCTTTGCTCTCATAAACAAATTGTCACTTGGACAATTTTTACGGATGAAATGATAGCACATTATGAGGATACAAAAAGCAACACTTTTTTTAGCGAATTGATAAATCTCAAACAAAAGGGTTCAATGATGGAGCACATTGAGGACTTCCAAAAACTGAATATAGGGGTAAAAGATATTCCATAGGAGCATAGGATTCATGTGTTCATATGGACTTTAAAGGATAACATGCAAAATGAGGTTCGTGTTTGGGAACCTGATTCATTGGAGAAGGCATTCAGGTTGGCAGGAAAAATGGAAAGCAAAATTATGGAAATAAGGAAGCCTACCACTCACAATTATAAAGATGGAAGTGTTGTTTCCCCTAGTCTTCCACAACCAACAAGGTTGACACCACAAAAATTTGAAGAAAAAGGAGAAACAGAGATTTGTTACAGTTGAGATAGCAAATACACTAAAGGTCATAAGTGTGCTGAGAAGAAATTATTTTACATAGATTGTGAAGGGGAGGAAGAAAAGGAACAAGAAATGTCAAAAGAAGAGGATATACACCAGGAACAAACCCTAGAGAAAGAAGAAATGGATCCGACCATATCTTTAATGGATTGGTTGGAGATACCACTTATCAAACTATCAAGATAGAAGGACATATTAAGAAGATAAAGGTAATAGTGTTGATTGATTCGGGCATTACCCATAATTTTATTCATTGTAAGATAGCCAAGGAATTGAATTGCTTCCTATATCCAGAACCAGAGTGTCAAGTGATGGTTGCAAGTGGAGGAACCATAAATTTCTCTGGAAAGTGCCATAATATCAAGCTATCCATGGGAGAATATGTATTGAATAGCCCAATGATTTCCATTCCAATGGGTGGAACAAATGTACTAGGAGTCCAATGGCTACAATCCTTGGGTACAATAGCTTTTAATTTTCAAGAAATTTTGATGAAATTTTCTTCACAAGGAAAGGAAGTTGAATTAAGAGGTATCATAGGGAAACCAAGAAAGATAATCAGCTCTAACGGAATGAAAAAGCTTCTAAAGAAAGAACAACGAGGCTTAATTGCACAATTATGTTCACTACAGGTTACCAAATCAAAACCATCTATTTCTCGAGATCTTCAAAAAGTCTTGGACAATCATTCCAAGGTATTTGAGACTCCCAAAGGCCTCCCACCTATTCGTGATCATGATCATGCTATTCATTTGATTCTAGGAAGTGTTCCTCCAAACATCAGGCCTTACAGATATCCCCATGACCAAAAGACTGAAATTGAACGTATGGTTGCAGAAATGCTTGAGGTTGGTATAATTAACCTAGTCAAAGTTCTTTCTCTGCTCCAGTGGTATTGGTTCATAAGAAGGATGGATCATGGTGCATGTGTCCAGATTATAGGGAGCTCAACAAGCTCACTATTAAAGATAAATTTTCCATTCCTATCATTGATGAATTATTGGATCAATTTCATGGATCAATTTACTTCACCAAGTTGGATCTTCATTTAGGATATCATCAAATCATAATGAAGACTGAAGACATTATGAAAATAGCATTTAGAACTCATGAGGTTCATTATGAATTTTTACTCATGCCTTTTGGCCTTACCAATGCACCTTCTACATTTCAAGGTTTAATGGATTCCATTTTCAAACCCTTCCTCAAAAAAAAAAATTTAGTATTTTTTGATGATATAATAATCTACAACAAGTCTTGGAAGGATCATGTTCAACATGTTGACAGGGTGCTCAAACTATTGGAGGAGAAACAATTATATGTAAAAATCTCCAAATTTTTCTTTGGGGTACAAGAGGTGGAATATCTGGGTCATATTGTATCTCATGAAGGTGTTAAGGTAGACCCTAGCAAAATTAAAACCATTAAGGAATGGAAAATCCCCACATCCATAAAGAATCTACGAGGATTTCTCAGCTTGACAGGGTATTATCACAAGTTTGTTAAAAATTATGGCAGAATAGCAGCACCTCTAACAATATTATTGAGGAAAGATGCATTTTCATGGACTCTAGAAGCAACGAAGGCCTTTGAACATCTTAAAGAGGCAATTTCCCAAGCACTAGTCTTAGCTACACTGGACTTCACAAAAACCTTTATTGTGGAATGTGATGCCTCGGGAAATGGAATTGGTGTTGTTTTAATGCAAGAAGAAAGACCCATTACTTTTGAAAGTCGTCCAATCAAAGGAAAGTATTTACACAAAGCTATTTATGAGAAAGAAATGTTGGACATACTACATTCACTTAAGAAATGGCGACCCTACCTAATGGGAAGACACTTCAAGGTAAAAATGGATCGTGATAGTCTTAAATACTTTTTAGAACAAAGTTTATCTTTAGAAGAGCAACAAAAGTGGGTCACAAAGATGTTGGGTTATGACTTTGAGATAATCTACAAAAAAGGGAAACAAAATGTTGTGGCAGATGCACCCTTAAGAAAGGATGAGGATGTGGAAGAATTTATTTAAGCCATTTCTATTATCCAACCAGATTGGATAAATGAAGCAAGGGATGAATGGAAGAATGGCGAAGAAGTGTGGACACTCATTCAAAATTTACAACAAGATCCTAGTACATATGATACATTTAGCTAGAAAAATGATTCGTTATGGTACAAAGATCACTTATGCCCATGTAAGTATTCCCAAATCAAACAAAATATTCTTATGGAATTGCACACCTCCCCCTTAGGAGGGCACTCAGGATTTCTAAAAACTTACCATAGGGTTAAGAAGGATTTATTTTGGGATGGACTTAAATCTGATATTCAAAAGTCTATGGCGGAATGTTTGTTTTTCCAACAAAATAAAGTTGAACAATTAAGACCTCGGGTCTATTACAACCTTTATCCATTCCAAGCCAAAGTTGGGAGGAGGTTTCAATGAATTTTATCACAGGTTTACCCAAGTCCGAAGGAAAGAGTGTTATCATGGTGGTAGTTTACCAATTTACCAAGTATGCACACTTTTGCATTATCTCATCCATTTAAAGCAAGTACACTTTATACTGCATTTATGGAAACAATTCAAAAACTACATGAAAACACAAAGATTATTCTAAGCGACAGAGATACCATTTTCACTGGAAATTTTTAGACATAATTATTTTCTTGTCTTGGTACTTAGCTAGCTCATAGCTCATCTTATCATCCTCAATTTGATGGTGAAACTGAGATAGTAAACAAATGTTTGGAAGGATATCTTTGTTGCTTTGTATCTGATAAACAGACACAATGGGTCAAATGGTTGCCTCTGGCTGAATGGTGGTATAACACTTCCTTCCATACTGCAACAAAAATGACTCCATTTATGGAACTTTATGGATATCATCCACTGTCCATCACATCATATTTAAGATACAATTCTAAGGCTCAAGCAGTGGAAGATCACATCAAGCATCAACAACAAGTTCTCCAACTCTTAAAGGATAACCTCACTTTGACGCAGAATAGAATGAAACAATAAGCAGATCAACATCCCAGCGAAAGAAGTTTTGATGTAGGTGATTGTATATTCCTACAACTACAACTATATAACCCTCAATCAAGCTAAGAAGGATAATAAATCATCACCAAAGTATTATGGTCCATACGAGGTCTTGCAAAAGATAGGGACTATGGCATATAAATTGGAGCTTCCTGCAGCTTCCCGAGTGCACCCATTTTTCCATGTTTCATGCTTAAATAAGGTTATAGGTGACAAGATCCCAGTTCAAATAATATTGCTAGAACTTGATGAGGAAGGAAAAATCATATGAGAACCTGAAGCAGTCACAGAAACAAGAACTCGACAGCTATGAAATCGATCAATTTCATAGTATCTCATCAAATGGAAGAGCCTACCGACTGAAGATTCCACATGGGAGGATGATAATTTTATATAGAAGCATCAAGAACTACTCAAGTGTTGAGGAAAACAATTTTTTGAAGGAGAGGGGCATGTTAGGTCCCTATAATACTAGTGATTCCCCCATTACTATTGTCATTGTAGCCCTTATTATTGTTGTGCCCCTGTTATCCCCATATTGTTATTATTGTGCCCCATAGAAGCC
This sequence comes from Pinus tabuliformis, assembly GCA_031772625.1. Classification (NCBI taxonomy): domain Eukaryota; kingdom Viridiplantae; phylum Streptophyta; class Pinopsida; order Pinales; family Pinaceae; genus Pinus; species Pinus tabuliformis. The sequence goes on from CM062812.1 coordinate 131,717,161, forward strand.
CACTATTGTTATTTTTGTGTCCTTATATTATTATTGTTAATATTTCATCTTTGATTATACTGTGACCCCTTAAACTCCTATATATAGAAAGGAGGCTTTGTCGTTTGCATCATCCAAGAATTGTTCATTTGTGTAATGTAAAGGAGGTTTCCCCCTCGAAGAGGCTGATTTTGAAGGCGTTGATATATCTTTTCTTCTATTTTGTGAGCTGGTTGCATAACAGATTGCTTTGGAAAACTGACAGGTGATGGGACGGACAGAGCGGAGGTGCTGATACGAAATTTTGTGTTAACGTCTGGGAGGTGAGGAGCAACCAATTTCAGAGTTTCTCATAGGTGAGAGGGAGTGTGAGTTATTGCCTTGACCAAATGATTGATGGGTGGGGGTGAGAGGAAATTCATCCATAAAAAACTAGTTGCCCTCTTCTAGTGCCAGAAATGTTGATGGTGCTCAACCCACGAACATTCAGGGGATATCCCCTGTATGAAGTCCCAACTAAACCTCACGCCATTTGGTGTAGGAGTCCCATCTGGTATGATGGCCTAGTTTCCTATCTTAAAGATTTTCCTTAGATATTGCTTCTTAGTGCATGAGATTGGTTTAATTTGTCTTCAAACAACGGATTTCGTGTGCCTGGTGAGTGCTTAGTGTCGCTTGTGTCAAGATTCTTTCACTACTGAGGGAAAGGGTGAGAGTCAGTCTCAAGTCGAAAGGGAATAGTCCCAACTCTGTTTGAAACACATAACACAAAAGGAAATGCACAGCTTCCAACGGAGTAGTCCACATAGACGTGGTAGTCAAAAACACAATGTGAACAGATAGCATGTACAACACCCAGTGGAATAGTCCACACGAGTTTGACGATCGTTATAACAAGTTTACGAGAATGAACCTGTCGAGTGTTCGGTAGAATAATCCACACGGGCGAGACAACATTAACAACTAATACAACACATTTCCAACAACATATGTAATAGAACATCCAAAATAGGTCAATTGTCTTAATAGAGGTTAAAACAACATGCATTGCAAGCATCAAAAGAATAATCTTACAAATGAATACAATACATGTCTGAAAATCTGATGGCCTGTTAATATGCTTTTGAATTAAGCGAAAGTTCCAAGACACATCCATACACCATTACATCACTAACCCTGATAGTAGGGCATTGGAGCCACTACTCACTCAAGGAAAAGACTACAGATTTGAACATGCTACAAAATCGAGAATTCTCAGGTCATCGCTAAGGTTGATCATTTCCATAATCGGAAGCTTAGAGAAGTCATTGAGATTAAGAAGCAATCTATCAACCTCAATCAAGATGATGGTTGGAAATTAAGCAGGAGTTGGATTCCTGCCCTCTCCTCTTGATAGTTCCCCCTTTTTTATTAAGGTTATTATTATTATTTGTTTTTTTTTATTATTATTATTATTTATTTATTATTATTATTATTATTTTATAAGGTTATTATTATTTATTATTATTATTATTATTTATTAATATTATTATTAATTATTTTTTTTTAAACTTTGATATTAAAATATATTATTAATTTATAATTGTCCGTCAATTTACTTTAGTTTTGGTATTTATTATTATAAACTCTAATTTGATTTTATATTTTAATATTATTTTCCCTTAATTAATTTTTTAATTACCTTTTTAAGTATCATTTTCCCCTTAACTATTTATTAACCCCCCTTTTCCTAGCAACTAGTTTTTAACGGCTAGTTCCTCACAGCGATTTCAAGACTCGAATGCTGATCCGGATTTAAACAGGAACGCAACAAATTACAAAGATAACCATATACACAAAGATGCAACGGAAATAATACTTCATTTCATTAATGGAAAATACTGAAATATGCTTACAAACAGAAATGGCAATAAACTAGCTAGGGCGATGGTAGCTTATCTCTGAGAAGAGATGTGATGGCTACATGCCTCTGAACTGTGTTACAATGAGGCTCGAAGGCCTATTTATTGCTGAGAAACAATGGAAAAACCCTTAACATTCCAAAACCTGACCCTAGGAGATGAAACGCCAAACTGTGGGCCCCGTTTGGGGGTAAGTTGGTACATCAACTTCCTGGGGTCGTAACTTTGGCATATGATCTCCGTTTGACGCGTACAATAGCTCATTAGAAAGATCTATCCGAGCACTATCATTGTTGGAACGGGCAACACCAGTCCATTCCATGGACTCGTGTTGCCCCCGGATTCCCCAAAAAACGTCATTTAGGGCCTCAAAACGGCTCCGGAAGTTCAGGACCCGAAAAACTGCTAAAAATAGTAAGTTGTGCTACAATTAAGGAAACTGAAAATGCTGAGAAAGACAATGGTGGGGGTCCAGGTGGACTTGGCAGGTGGCCACCAATATCCACCTGGATCATTCCTCCCCCCTTAGGAAGCAATGGTCCCCATTGCGTTGAGCTCCTCCATGAGATGAGGAAACTTCTGCTGAACTTGTTCCCTGGTGAGCCACTTGCCCTGATGAAGGAGTTGGCCCGCTTTGACAACTCGATACAGTTGGATATTCTGTTGGCGAGTGTTCTTGATCTGTGTGTCCATGATCCGATCAGTTGCAGCTTGTTCCATGCAATCTGGATTTAATTCTGTGGGTTTGAGCTGTTCTGCAATGTTGGATGTGTCTAGCAATGGTGGAAAGTATGGCCGAAGGCGGTCCACATTAAATACTGGGTGCAGGCCAAGGAATGGGGGAATGCTGAGCTCAAATGCATTGTCTCCCATAGCCTTAGTAATGGTGTAAGGACCATATCGGAGTGGTCTCAATTTCCGATAGGCTCCAGTAAGGCGTTCCTTTTGCAAATGCAACCAGACTTTGTCGCCCACCTGAAACTTGTGTGGCACCTGATGTTGATCATGTCGTTGCTTGTACTTGGCATTTGATTTCTCAAGAATGTCATGGACTTGCTGGCGAATATGTTGGATGCGCTCAATGAAGCTGGTGGCCTTATCTGTTTCGGACTGGACATGAGTTGAATTCATGTGAGTAGCTGCAAGTGGCATGGCCACATCAATGGGGCATAGTGGCTGGAATCCCAAACCCACCTGAAAAGGGCTATGGCCAGTGGAGCTGTGAAGAGCTCGGTTGTAGCTGTGCTGAACGTAGGGGAGGCTCTCGTCCCATGTGCGTGGATGCTTTGAGTTATACATGCGCAGAATGTGCACAATCATCCTATTGACAACCTCTGTCTGGCCATCAGTTTGAGGATGGAAGGCTGTGGACTTCGTGAGTTTGGTGTCTAGCATTGACCAGAGACTGGACCAAAAGGTGCTGAGAAACCGATTGTCTCGATCTGAGATGATAGACTGGGGGATCCCAAAGTGCACCCACACTCGTTCAAAGAAGAGTTTAGCAGTGGCTTCTGCTATGATATTCTTCTTGCAGGCCATCATAATGGCCATCTTTGAGAACCTGTCGACGACCACAAAAACACAGTCATTTCCATGCTTAGTGGAAGGAAGGCCTGACATGTAATCCATGGAGATGGATTCCCAAGGTCGACTAGGGGTAGGCAACGGGGTATAGAGGCCTTGCTTCTTAATGGTCGGTTTGGCAATGGCACAGGCAGTACATGATCGGATGTACTTCCCAACATCCTGTCGAAGATTCGGCCAATAGAAATAGTTTTGCAGTACTGCCACTGTTTTCTCGACCCCGAAATGCCCAGCAGCCCGATTGTAGTGTGCTTCCCAAATCATCTTGGCAAGCTCGCTTGAAGGAGCACAGAGGTGACCGAGGTGGCATAATAGGGCATCTTGGAGGTGAAAATCTGCAACCTGCCGAACCTCCAAGAGTGTCTGGTATGTGTGGCCGAATTCTGGGTCGCTTTTGTAGAGAAGTGGCCAATCAGAAGTCTCGTGCCCGCAAGAGTTGAGCACGGTGGTTAGCGCCATGATCGGTGGTCGACTGAGGCAATCTGCAACATTATTGGTGTTGCCCTTTTTATACTTGATATTCAAGTGAAACTGTTGCAGGTATGTAGACCACTTCTGATGGCGATCATTCTGCAATTTCCCTTGGGTCTGTATGAACTGCAGAGGTCGGTGGTCTGTGTGGATGACCGTTTCCTTCCCCAAAATGTAATGCTTCCATTGTCGGCAGGCCTGTACAATGGAATACATCTCTTTATCATAAGTGGGGTACTTCTGGACTGTGTCTGAAAGTGTTTCACTGTGATATGCCACTGGATGTCCATGTTGAGTAAGGACTGCCCCAATAGCATAGTCAGAGGCATCTGTCTCGACCTCAAATGGTTGTTGTAAATCTGGTAACGCGAGCACTGGTGCCGTGCAGAGGCGATCCTTCAACTCCCTGAATTCCTTCTGTTGAGATTCAGACCAAAAGAATTTTGCTTTCGCCCCGCCCTTGGTGACTTGACTCAAGGGCCAAGAAATATGAGAAAATCCCAACACAAACCTGCGGTAGAAGTTGGCAAGACCTAGAAAGCTGCGGAGCTCTGTTAGAGTGGTTGGAGAGGGCCAATCCCGAATGACTTGGACCTTGGCTGGATCGACATGCACCCCCTGTTCATCAATGATGTATCCCAGATACTGAACCTCGGTCATGCCAAAAGTGCATTTCTCCAAATTGGCACATAGCTTGTGTTGCCGCAGTGTTTGGAGAACCTGTCGGATGTGGTGGAGGTGCTCTTCCCAACTCTGGCTGAAGATCAGAATGTCATCCAAGTATACTACTACAAAGGAGTTGGTGAATGGCCGCAAGATGTCATCCATTAGCCTCATAAAGGTTGCAGGAGCATTCGTCAATCCGAAAGGCATGACCAACCATTCGAAGAGGCCCTCCTTGGATTTGAAGGCAGTCTTCCACACATCTAAGGGTTCAATTGGTACCTGGTGATATCCTGACTTCAGATCGATCTTGCTGAAATATTTCGCCCCCTTTAGTTGGTCTAGGAGGTCATCAATCCGCGAGATCGGGTACCTATTACAGGCAGTGATCTTGTTCAGCTCCCGATAGTCAATACAGAGTCTCCACGTCCCATCCTTCTTCTGTACCAACACTATCGGGCTCCCACAGGGCGAAGAACTCGGACGGATGTGACCTTTCTGCAGGAGCTCCTGAATCTGCCTCTTGATTTCATTGTTCTCCAGAACGGAACGCCGATAAATTGGTCCATTGGGTAGCGGCGCACCTGGGGTCAGATCGATGGAGTGCTTGACTTGACAGTGCAGAGGAACCCCTGCCGGGGAGGTGAAGATGTCTTCGTACTCCTCCACAATCTTTTCCATTTGTAGCTGGCGTGCAGAGGGACCCCGTTTGGAGGCCGCGGCCACTTTCTTCTTCTTCCCTTGAGGGCGTATCATCAGGAAAACAAATTTCCTGGTTTTGGAAATGATCTTACTGCATTGTTTTGCAGTAATCAAAGAGATGGCGGCAGGTGGTGCTACCTCTGGTATCCTGAACAACTTATTTCCCAATGTAATAATAACAGCACGTGGCCTTGATTCATACAGAGCATGTCGCTTCCACAAGTATGGTTGTCCTAGTAATACATCACAAACTTCAAGGGGAGCAATGTCACACAATACCTCATCCGTGAAGGGCTTGATGTTGTATGGAAGGCGACACTGCTGGCTCACGCGAAGATCTCGCCCTTGGTGAAGCCACCCAATGGTGTATGGTTGTGGATGTGCTGTGGTCGGTAAGCCCAACCGCTTCACGACCTCTGCCGAAATGAGGTTCTTTTGACTCCCGCTATCAACAATGAACTGTATCGGGGAGCCCTTTACCCACATCTGGGAGTGGAAGAGACGCTCCTCCTCCTCTGGATCTTCAGGTTCATTTTTCTGGATCTTTGCGGTAGCAACAGTGGCGCTGGGATCTGCATCAATGATCTGCTTCCCTTTTTCATACCCCTTATCGGGTTCTAACTCAGAGTCGGAACATGCATCTGATTCTGAAACCTTTAGCTCAGCCACCAGTGACTGCTTGGCCCGACACTCACTTGTGTTGTGAGTGGAGCTCTTATGGAACTCGCACCATTTTCCAGTGTCCTTTCTCGGCTTCGCGGCGTTGCTCTTTGCTTGCAGCTTCGGCTAGTTGTCTTGGGCTGTCTCGCCTTGGCTTTGTCCTTTGTTTTGTGGTTTAGGGGCACCTTTCCCCTGCTTTGGATTCGCAGATCCAAAGTATCGCTTCTTTTGTTTAAACTTCTGCTCGACCTTGACGGCATACCGGTATGCTACGCCAAGCGAGGGGATGTTTAGGAACTGTATTTCTTCCTGGATGTACTTGTGCAGGCAGCCACGGTATTTGAGTATCAAATGTTGCTCTGAATCCTTGATACCCAACTTTGTGCGAAGGGTATGGAAAAGATTGGTGAACTCCGGCACGTCTTGGTCCCTTCCCTGCCGCAGCGTGGTCCACTTTATGTATTCATCCTCATAGCTTCCGACAGGGTAGTACTGCTCCTTGATGGCATCCCGGAACGAATCCCAGGTGGGTGTGGCTGAAAATAGTGAGCCAGTATTTTCATCCTTTTGCTCGCAGTAGGTTTCCCACCAGTCCTTGACGTGGGGGGCTGCTTTGAGAAGAGCAAAAACAATCTTTTCCCGACTCGAAAATTCATGAACAGAAAAATAACCCTCTAGCAGATTTAACCATTTATCTACGGCATCGGCGTCTATCTGACCCTCGAATATGGGGATTTCAAAATTAACTTGTACCTTAAAGGGTGTGGCATTTCCAGAGGAGCTGCTGGAAGCCAATGCGCCGCTTCTGGGTAGCCGCTGAAGGATCTGCGCAAAGTTGTCCATCATCGCGTTCCGTTGTCGCTCGAGCGCTTCTTCGAGCAAGATTTTGATGGGATCTCCTGCAACCTCGTCTTTCTTCTCGTCCGCCATGGGAGGCCGTCGGGATTTGCGAGGCTGGTCTTGCAAAGGTTCAACCAGTTCAAGCCCTAACTCCTTATATCCCGACCTTGTTGGGGACATGCAAAGAAAAACAGAGAAAAAGCAGACCGCTCTGATACCACTGATCCGGATTTAAACAGGAACGCAACAAATTACAGAGATAACCATATACACAAAGATGCAGCGGAAATAATACTTCATTTCATTAATGGAAAATACTGAAATATGCTTACAAACAGAAATGACAATAAACTAGCTAGGGCGATGGTAGCTTATCTCTGAGAAGAGATGTGATGGCTACATGCCTCTGAACTGTGTTACAATGAGGCTCGAAGGCCTATTTATTGCTGAGAAACAATGGAAAAACCCTTAACATTCCAAAACCTGACCCTAGGAGATGAAACACCAAACTGTGGGCCCCGTTTGGGGGTAAGTTGGTACATCAACTTCCCGGGGTCGTAACTTTGGCATATGATCTCCGTTTGACATGTACAATAGCTCATTAGAAAGATCTATCCGAGCACTATCATTGTTGGAACGGGCAACAAGTCCATTCCATGGACTCGTGTTGCCCCCGGATTCCCCAAAAAACGTCGTTTAGGGCCTCAAAACGGCTCCGGAAGTTCAGGACCTGGAAAACTGCTAAAAATAGTAAGTTGTGCTACAATTAAGGAAACTGAAAATGCTGAGAAAGACAATGGTGGGGGTCCAGGTGGACTTGGCAGGTGGCCACCAATATCCACCTGGATCAAATGCTTCTCTACTATTTAAAATTTTGTTATTGATTTTCTCACCATTTGTCCTAAGGATGAACCACATTAGTTGGTTCAAAACGTCGACCCATTATATAACACGTGATTAATCCGAAAGACATACTGATTATAGACTACAAATTCTCAAAGCTATGTGGGTGGAGCCAAGGTGAAAAGTCCCTTGCATGTACAAATTGGTACCAACTGGCTTAATTAAATCATCTAAAACTATTGAATTATATATTCTTTAGTGGGTGTGTAGAATATAAATAATAGGGGAGAGATGTCTAATGTTGTGCATGGACCAGTAATTGATATAGTACTGGTCCCACCAAACCACTAGAAATTGAGACTTTTGCAACCAATATTTAAACAAAGATAAATAACATTAAGTGCAAATAAGTATTGATTTATATCCAAAATTGCCCAAAACATTGACTGGGCCCACAAATGTCCATAAATAGTATATCAATACTTAAGAGTGCAAACCATATTGACCCAACTAGAAAACAGATAAAACCATAAATCCTTCCAAAATGGTCTATTCCAGAAGGACAAAGTAGCAGTCACTTCAACCTCCACTCATCAGAACTGAAGCTTTGTATCCCAAATAAATATCCATACCTGCACATAATAAAAGTTAATGTATTTCAGCCATAACTGTTGTGTTGTTCAACATTTAAACCCCCTATGTTCAATAAATGACACCCAACCCAATAACATTTAAACCCACTTTGTTCAATAAATGACACCCAACCCATTCTATTTCTCATTAAAACAAATCAAAGCACATGGATCAACAAATAAAAAATTCCCAACAATTGGATCACATCAAACTAAATCCAATTCACACATTCAAAATGAAGCCATTGCAAACCATGTCCATCCTTACCACCAATTCAATTTAATTGCCAAAAACTATAAAATAGGTTCAACCATTGTTGAAGTTGCATGTTATGCTTTCAAACTATTCACCAACCTTGAAGACAAAAAATCACAGAACAATTGCCAGTATATCTAGGTTAATTATATCAAATACAACACATTTTTCTTACAGTTCTATTTTCATTTCTCACAGTTCTTACAATTTCAGTTTCAGTTCTTACAGTTTCAATTTCATATATATATATATATATATATATATATATATATTTAGATTTTTCTATAATTGTTGGTGAAGACACTTGGTAAATAGCAATCCTCAAATATGCTAATCTACAAGCACATGCTGCTAACAGAAAATACATGGAAGATGCTTTTGATCAGAGAGAGGGAGTGACCAAATATGAGATCTAGGCTGAAAATGGATCATAAAACCACACCCTTCCTCACAATCCAAATATGGAGCCTCAAAATCATGGCTCTGGTCTGAATAAAAAGGGGTCCATATTGTGGATCTGGGGCGTATCTGCTTCAAGTTTCATCTTCTTGCTCCATCAACTAGTTGCATAAAAGTGAGATCTATAAAATGAGTAACTAGAACTGAATTGAACTGAATTGGGAGGAACTAGAACTGAATCAGGTTCGAAACACCATGCATCTCTGTGAAATGGTTTTTATGTTGGACATGCATAATTGACCTCCTAGTGTCATCCTCCGAATATTTGATATTGTTGCAATGCAATACAATGTTTGCCTTGTGCTTACATATCTCAAGTGTTAGCAATAGTAAATGGTAGTTATTTCTATTGTTCAAGTCCGAAATTTAGATTTTTTATAGGATTTTTGAATCAACACACAAGCTAGGGTATTCTCTCTTAGGTCGATAATGCTTATTTTAAGGGATTGATAAATACTAACAATATAAAAAGTTAATGGGATGATATTGATAGTATCAAGTTGGTAAATTAAAAAAAAAATGGTAGATGAGACCCATTAATGAAGAAAACCACTCTAATCAGTACATGAAGAGAAACGAGGTGTCACTTGGTGCCTTTAGCACATCAAGAATCTCATGTTTAAATACAGAAGCCACATGCAACAATAAAAAGTTGAGTGAAAAGAGAGGAACATGTTGAATGGGGATTTGGACAAAGAAAGGTTGAAGAACCACTTAGGTAACATAACACATTGAAGGGATTAAGACAAGATGGGAGTCTAACAAGGAATGACGTAGGGATTCAAACAAAATGGAGCAAAATGTAAGAAGTATGCCTGCAAAATATTCACCCACATTGACATAAAGATGGAACTGTAGTTCATGTACATGGATTTGAACTAAGCCCACCTTTGAAATAAAGATATTCCATAAGATAGATGGTTGAAGATACATCCATATAGAGCTTGTTTTTCCTATTTTAAACCTTTAATTTCATTGAGACGTTTGGACCGATTACCCAGGTAAAGGCTTCTCATTCATATTTGAACAATTTAGATATCCTATCCACAATGAAAAAACAAACCTAGAGACAAAGTTTCAAATACATTTCTATCTCTACTGAATGTAAAAAATGTGTTTATAGGATACCACTCCAAATATCGGAGTACAAAGCATAAATGAGGTTAGAAATTCCATGCATCTTTGTGAAATTAACAATTGAAATTTAGCATTTTTTATAGGATTTATGAATTAACACACCAGACTAGATTATTTTGAGTTCTCTCTTAGGTCCATAATGCTTATGTTAAAGGATAGATAAATATTAAAGACTAACACTATATAAAGCTAATGAGATTATATAAATAGTTTCAAGTTGGTAGATAAGAACAAAGAACTGGTAGATGATACCCATTAATAAAGGGAACAACTCTAGTCAATAGATGAAGAGAAACAGGGTGTCGCTTGATGCCTTAAGCACATCAAGAATGTCGTGTTTAAATTACAGAAGCAACAAGCAACAATAAAAAGATGAGTGAAAAATGGCGAACATGTTAAATGGGGATTTGGACAAAGAAACCCTGAAGAACCACATAGGTAACATAACATATTGAAGGGATTAAGACAAAATGAGAGTATGACAAAGAATGATCATAGGGATTCAAACAAAACGCAACAAAATCTAAGTATGCCGAAAAAATATTCACCGTCATCAACGTGAAGATTGGACTAAGAGCTACTGTTTGGACTGATACGAGTGGATCATGGATCCCCTGCCACCGGAGGTCCTGACCTTCAAGTCGTTAGTGGCTTCTGGCCCCAAGCGTCCTCCTTCTGCGACCATGCAGAGGTTTGTTAAAAAGATGGACACTATCCCATCAGTGGCACTGCCTGAAGAAGATACTTGCAAAGCTGCCCTGAATCTGGCTGAAAAAGGCCTCATAGGCCAGTTCACAGGCCTCTGGCCATCGCCAAAAACGGTTGAGGAGTGGACTCAAAGGAACTGGAAGCCTCTCATTAAAGAGGGTGTCAAAAGCTACTTCGTGGGTAAGGGATTCTTTGTTTTTGTATTCGAAAGCCTAGATGATAAAGGATTAATCTTCAGAAATGGACCTTACTTCATGGGCCCTCAGGGCCTTTACCTAAACAAATGGTCGCCTGACTTTGATCCCACTCAAGACGTTCCTTCAGCTGTCCCGGTTTGGGTCAGGCTTCCCCATCTGCCCCTCCACTGTTGGAATCACCTTCAGATCATAGGGAATGCCCTGGGAAAATACATAGATCAAGCAGCAAGGAAGGACCAATATTCCTGTGCACGCATCTGTGTCGAAGTGGACCTGGAAGAAGGGCTCCTAGAAGCCATCAAACTTACAGTAGCTGGGTGGACGTATGTACAAGAGCTGGACTATGAGCAGTTGCCGTTTAAATGCAGACACTGCCATGGTCATGGTCATTTCGCAAAGCACTGCAAGAAGAAGACTGAGGATCAAATGGGCAAACAAAACGGGGATCAATGGACCCTAGTGCAGAAAAATGAAAATGCAAAAAAAGGCACAGGAAAAGGCAATAGGAATGGAGAAACCAGCAGATCCAAAATAAATCAAGAGGAGGAAGTAAATCCAAACGAGACACAAAGTGAACAACATAGGAATGGAGAAACTAGCAGATCCAAAATAAACCAAGAAGCGGAAGCAAGATCAAAAGGGATAGAAGGCGAACATCAGAGCCATCAAGTGAACCCAACAAAGGAGCACGAGGAACAGGAAAACACTCCTCCATTGCACAAAGAGGGAGAGGAAGCAGACCTGAGCGAATCCAACCAGGGCAGCCCCATCAACCTATCATATGCTGATATGGCAAAGAAAAAACCAAGGGAGAGCTCAGATTCTTCGGAAGATGAAATCTACGAGCGCCCATCAAAAAAAGCAGGAAGGAAATCCCGAAAGGAAAAAAGGGAGGAGGAGGCAGAAAGACACAAAACACAAGGAAGTCAGCCCACAATAGAAATGTCTATAGGGCGAAACACCAGGCCAAAGCCCTCCAAGGGAGGACTCATCAATCAAAATAATAAATAATGAAGTTAGTCTCTTGGAACTGTAGAGGACTGGGGAATCCCTCCAAAATCGAGGCTGTTAAAGACCTATTGAAAGATGAACCCTCAGAAATTCTCATGCTCCAAGAGACAAAACTAGAAGGGCAAGCCCTTTTAGAGATCAGTAAAACAAAGTGGAATAAAAAAGCAGGTAAAGCAGTCAGTGCAAGAGGCACCTCCGGGGGCTTGGCAACCCTTTGGTCTGAAGAGCTCTTCCATCTGAATAACTTCCAAGCAACCCAGCACTGGATATTCACGGAATTGAAACACAAAGCAAGTAAGTTAACTATCTCTCTATTTAATCTTTATGTGCCAGTTTCTTATACTAAAAAAAGAGAATGCTGGAACAACCTATTTGCCTTTTTAGAATTATCTACTCCCAACAATATCATTATAGCAGGCAATCTAAATATTATTATGAAAGCAAAAGAGAAGAGAGGAGGAATTGACAGCAGGGACCCCTTGCTGCCCATGGTTGAGGAACTCTCCCAAAGCTGGGACCTATTGGATTTCAACCCAGTTCGGGGTATATATACCTGGTCCAATAACCGGACTGGCTCGGATCACATATCTGCAAGACTTGACCGCTTTCTAGTGCAAAGCTCCATAATGATGGAAAAAAAAATCATCATCACAAAAATTTTACCTAAACTCACATCAGATCATAAGCCAGTTCAACTCCTCCTAGAAGAAGAAGAAGACCTAGGACCTATCCCTTTTCGTTTCAGTCCACAATGGATTGAGAGAGAGGGTTTCTTAGACACGGTGAAAGAAGCTTGGTCCAAACCCATCAATGGTTCAACTAGTTATGTTTGGGAGCAAAAGTTAAAAGCTACCAAACAAGCCTTGAAAGACTGGATTAAGAAACCAATCCATACTCCAACAGAACAAAGAAAAGAAGCAGTTCATTCATTACAATCTCTGCAAACTGACATGGAAATTAAAGAGATCACAACAGAAGTGTTGGAAACAGAAACTCAAGCACAACGATCAGTACATCAGTCATTCCGAAAGGAGGAAGAATATTGGAGAATAAAATCTAGAAGCCTGTGGTTAAAGGCGGGAGATCGGAATACTGCTTTCTTCCACAGGCAATATAGAGCAAGACTGTCAAGAAATTATATAGCAGAAATTAAAACAGCAGATGGGCAAGTCTGCAAAGGATACAATCAAGTCAAGGCAGCTGCTGAAGCCCACTTCCAGAATCTCTACAGTCCAGATACTCAAAGCAATGATGAGGAAACTGCTGCACTTCTTTCAAATATTCCCAAACTCATCAGCCCTGAAGAAAATGCAATCCTCTGCAGACCCATAACAGAAAAGGAAATCATAAATGTTATTTGGGCCATGGAAGCGGACAAGGCACCGGGGCCCGATGGATTCACAATCCACTTCTATAAAACATGTTGGCATATTATCAAGGAAGACCTGCAGAAAATGATAAGAGGATTTATGTCAAAAGCCAAGATAGGTGGAGGAACCAACTCTACTTACCTAGCTTTAATCCCCAAAGACTCCAACCCAGAAACTTTTTCCAGATTTCGACCTATATCGCTGTGTAATGCGTCTTACAAAATCTTGGCCAAATTGTTAGCAAACAGAATTAAGCCACTGCTAAAAAGGGTGATATCCAGCTCCCAAAGTGGCTTTGTAGAAGGTCGACATATACTGGATAATGTAATCCAGGTTCAAGAGACAATCCACTCCAGCAAACAGAGGAAAGAGAAAGGAATGGTGATAAAATTAGACATGGCAAATGCGTTTGATAGAGTAAACCGCAATTTCCTTAGCAAAGTGCTTCTCACATTTGGCTTCTCGCCTGCTTTTGTTCAACTCATCAAAGCCTGCATTGACAATCCATGGATCGCACCCCTTGTTAATGGTCGTCCAACAAACTTTTTTCAAGCTAAGAGAGGCATACGACAGGGATGCCCACTCTCCCCCTATCTGTACATTCTAATGGCAGACTCACTAAGCAGAAAGCTCAATGCAGAAAGAGATACAGGTATCTTACCGGGCCTCAAAACAACAATAGGAGCTGAGCCTTCGAATCATGCACTTTTTGCAGATGATTCACTCCTCCTAGGTGGAGCATCCACAAGAATAGCCCGAGCATTTGACACGGTCCTTAGAAGCTATTGCAGAGTCACTGGAGCGGCAGTTAACAACAACAAGAGCGAAGTTTTTAGTTGGAATATAGATCAGCAAGAACTTGCAGGTATAACATCCATTCTTGGGTTCAAAGGACACACAGAATGGGATAGATTCATCTACCTCGGCCTGCCCATTATCTCTGGAATCAATAAAAGAGCCTTATGGAGTGGAATAATCTCAAAAATGAAAAACAAGATTGCAGCATGGGGGGGTTACTGGTTGACTAAGGGTGGCAAAGTTATCTTGATCAAATCGGTGTTGTCAGCGTACCCAATCTTCCAGGCAGCTTTCCTCTTGGCCCCTCGCAATGTTATGGAGCAGATCTCCAAACTTCTCAGAGAATTTTTGTGGCAAGGAGGGAAAGGCAGTGAAAAAAGATTTCATCTGGTGAATTGGGATGTCGTAAAGAGAACGAAGGAAGAGGGGGGATTACAGATAAGAGACCCTCATCTTGTGAACCTGGCCTTGGGAGGAAAAATCCTATGGAAATTGATCCACGATCCCACCCATCCTGTCAGTAGCACTCTGCGGTTAAAGTATGGAATAAGCAAAGACCTCAGCAACGTAATTCATATGTCCACAGCCAAAAGCACGCAACTCTGGAGCCTGTGTTGTAAAAGCAGTCAACACTTCATAAAGCATCTGTATCGTATCCCCGGAAGTGGCAAACATATCAACATATGGACGGATAGTATAATGAGGAACGCCCCCTTAGCAGATCAAGCGGATATAACAGAATTAAGAACCTGGTTGGAGCGTGCGGGAGTCAAACGCCTCTACGATCTGTCGAAGTGGAATCAGCGTGGTGAGTGGGAGGGCTGGGACCTCTTTGGAGTCCCGAACAGGTTGAAAAATCAACAAACACTGCTGGAAGAATACTTGGAGGACGCCGCCCCTGTTCATAGAGCCGCAAAAGACTGCTGGGGTTGGGGTCAAACTGGAGTTTACTCCACAACAGATGGCTACCGCGCTCTGCAGGGGATAAGAAATAGCAATCAATCATCAACATTCTGGAAAAGTGTTTGGGATTCATTTGCCACTCCAAAGGTAAATTTCTTTTGCTGGACTCTGATCCATAACAAAATTCTCACGGGAGATAATCTGGAGAAGCGAAAAATAGCAGGACCTCATAGGTGTGCTATGTGCAATAATAACTCAGAAACAGCTCAACATCTATTTATGGAATGCAGCGTAGCTCAAGAAGTTTGGGGACTCATATTAATGGATTTGCAGACACCTGTTCCTTCCTTTAACTCCGCAGCTGACCTGTTTGCCTCGTGGAAGCATCATTACCCGCATCAAATTCCCCAAAAATCTTTCTGGAGCAGAATCTGGACAGCGATTCCCAAATACGTTTGCTGGCAGATTTGGTTGGCACGTAATCAGCAGATTTTCAATGAGGTGAGACACACATCGCTGCAAATAGCTGCAAAAGCTAAGGCCTTTTTGATGGAAGTAGCCCAACAACAGTATATAAAAGAAGACTCCTTGCTTCTGCCAGAAGAAAAGAGGTGGTTAGGCTCTCTAGTGCCTTATCTGAGCAGAAACTATCCTAAACCACAAAGTAACAATCAGGAATGGCGATTAAGAGATAAAGAGGACTACTTTCAGAGCTGGTGGAGATCTCAAAAAATACACACAGTCTTCTTTGATGGGGCGTCAAAAGGGAATCCAGGGACAGCTGGAGCAGGGGGAGTCATCTACTCTCCGGACGGCGACTCTAAAGACATCTTCTATTGGGGATTAGGACAGAAGTCCAATAACCAGGCTGAGCTATTAGGACTTCTCAAAGCCTGTCAAATTGCAAGAGATAAAGGAGTGAAAAAGCTGCAAGTCTTCGGAGATTCAGAGTTGATAATAAAAAATTTAAACATGGGGGATCGATTCAACAATCCTAGCCTCAACAAAATGTTGGAAAGACTGAAAAGAGTACTCCAATTCTTTGACAGCTGCAAATTCTATCATATTCTCAGAAATTTAAACAGTGAAGCGGACAAAATGGCAAACAAAGGCAGTGCAATCATGAAAGGGCTTATCTTCGTTAACGAAAATAGTTTTGTTCAAATGCCCTGAATTTTGTAATAGAGGAAAAGAGGCATTGTATTGGAGGACAGCATGAAAAAGTCCCATTTGTTTCCAGATAAATAAAAATCATATAACCGTTTTAGTTAAAAAAAAAAGATTGTACTAAGAGCTATCATCTTTCCTGGAGTCAATGTAAGCACAAAAATGTACATGCAAGATCCATTAAGAAAAGATGAGTATGTTGTTCACCTCATTTACATATCGAGAGGAAGTTGAAAATCACCATCACTTGAAAAGCCCCCAACTTGTAATGGTAGCACCTTAGGTATTGCAGCAGAAGTTTGGTTGCTTGGACATTTCTCTAGTGACATGAAGGCTAAATCAAACAACTTATCATAAGACAACATGCAAAAATATGTAGGAACATGATGATCAACTCAATTGAAATCTGTTTACCCATAATTTCACAAGGCAATTTCTTTCTGAGAATCATTTTTAACAAAAGCTTAATGAAATTTTATAATAAGAAACAAAAACTATGGCCCAATTGGAAGATAAGCATAGATTTATTGTCCTTGTGTTGGTTGTAAAATATTGTCCTTGTGTTGGCTGTAAAATAGATCAGAAGCTTCAGATGAGTTGCTTAATTAGTGGTCAACTATTGCAATACAACTTTGGGTGTTGGAACCGAAAACCTTGTATGAGGCCACCAATAAACATCATCAAGACTAATGGTAGCATAAACAAGACCTGCAAAATAAAGTGAAGAAAAAGTTGAAAGGAGAAAAGGAAAAGGGAGTTTAGATCATTCTTGAAATATGATCAGAAAGCAAACAAAACAATGTAAAAGGAAGAAAATAACATAAACAAATGAACAAGCAGTGGAAGGGCCCTATTGGAAAGTTGTTCTACACAAGGGGAAGCCTATCAGAATTAAGGACCATAAAGAAGCACAACCAGCCTCAAACTATTGCAAATGTGGCAAAAGCTACATGTGGCAAGGAAGATTTTTGAAGAATTGAAGAAAAGCAAACATAGAACCAAAAAGGTTGATGCTTAGTAAACTCGTTGACCAATCACTTTCTATTTGATAGAGCCACCTGCTATAGATAACATTCTTTCCTATTATGCTAAATTCTAAATGTGTTCTTAAACAAGAAAAGGATTATCAACATTGAAAAGAAGAAATGGAAACAAGAAATGAGGCTAGTTATCCATGTAATGAAAATTTGTCAACTATATTGAATGGGTTGAATACATGTCCATATTTTACATGTTATTCAACAAGGATCTTATGATGCGAGTTCTGATGAACTATAACTAGAACTAGTGGGAGGAACTAGAACTGAGAACTTAGAACTTAACTAGATGTTTAATGAAATGGGAGGTTGATCTGAATACCTACAAAATCAACACTCTAGTTCACTAAAGGTGACACATTCATGCACCCTCTACGAAACAGTAGCCTATATTTCTATCCAACTGCACCCTCATTACTCCTATTCACTTTATCTAATTTGATATATGAGGTCAATAATTACTCAAAACTTTACAAATTGATAATATGCTTTATAGATTTAAGAAAAAGGCATGGCCTCTCTTATATATGTAGACAAGATACAAATAAGAGTTGTAGTTGAAATGAATGTTTACATGACTAGAAACTTCAACTGTAAGTGACGTGAGGAAAAAATTGTTATGGTGCCAAGTTGTGATCAAGAGTGCTTCAAGGGGTCTCAAGATGGAGCCTTGGTCAAATTTAATACGATGCTTGGTTTGGACAATGATAACTCCTTGATAGCCAGAGATCCATTTCTAGAGAAGTGCATCCTTAAAGAAAAAAAATTAGATAATGAATGTTAAGAAGGATAGGTTGTAGTGGGAGGAACTAGAACTGAATTGAACTTAGAACATAACTAAATGTTTAACTGAATGGGAGGCTAATATGAAGACCTACAAAAGCAACACTCTAGTTCACTAAAGGTGACACATGCATGCACCCTCTACCAAACAATAGCGTATATTTTTATCTAACTTCACTCTCATTACCGAAGAACATACCTACAAGAGACCTAGAAGGCATTATGCAAGTCCACTTGGTGAGACATCGGGGGCCGTGAATGAACTCAATTGTGATAAAAAACAGGTGTCTAAACAAATTAATTCAAACAACAATAACTACCAGATCTTCTCATGGTATCTTAACTGTAAAGACAAGTTATTAAAACAACAAAATAATATTTTAAGTAGTCAAACCGAACAAGTGGCACTGTTGGGAAATGCATAACAAAACCAATCAATACAATCATGGTATTTTAAGTGTAAAGACAAGTTATCAAAACAAAAATCACTGATAATTTTGAAGACATACAACAAAATGATTCTGTATATTTGATTTTTCAAGGATACTAACATACATGTTGATAATTTCTTGTAATAAAGCAGAAGTATTTTTTCCTTGTATGAAAGCATAATTTACAAATATTCTTATCTAAATGCATGCAATAATTTTGCAGGGTTTTGCATTTATGGAAAAAGGCAGTTATGTTGCTCATACAAGCAGAAGTGGCAGGAGAGTGACAAGGGGTGCACAGCTGCGATGCACATCATCTTATGAGGACAGGACAAGTGATGTCAATGTCAACAATGCCCCAAGGAACGTTGTTGAGGATGACCATGCAACCAAAGCTGATGTTATCACAACATTAGCCACAGAACCACCATCAACAACAATCAAGTGGGAAGTTCAACTAAAAAGATCAGTGCTATAAGAGGACGGAAAAAAGAAGAAATGTTAGTTGCAATTGACGACATGGAGTTTAATGGATACTCAGTTCGGGCATCTGCAAAAAAACATGGTATTCCTCCCTCATCAATACATTATTGGATAAATGGACTGACTCATACAAAACGTAGAGGGCCTCTTACAGTTATGACTGAGGAGGAGGAGGCCGAGGTGGTTGAGTGGTGTGAAGAGATGGCCCAATTGGGACATGGGCTAGAGTTGATACAACTCAAATCCACAGTTGCTCAAATCTGTCAAGGGAGGCCAAACCCATTCAAAGATGGGTTTCCTGGTAAATCATGGTGGTTTGGGTTTTAGAAAAGACATCCAGAACTTGTATTGCATACTGCTGAGGGCCTTGAAAGAGACAGAGCATTAAATTTTCACCCTGTGGTTGTGCAGAAGTTCTATGACACACTTTCTAGTGCTTACGATAAACATTCTTATGGAGCAGACCATATATGGAACTGTCATGAAACAGGTTTACAGGCAAGGAGGAATTGTGGCATGCGGGTAATTGCCAAGAGAAGGAGCCGAAATGTGCCAAATATTTTGCCTAAGATTAGGGAGTGGATAACTATTTTATGTTGTGTTAATGAAATTGGTACTTCAATCCTAGGATTTTATCTATTCAAAGGTAAAAATCAACTGAAAAACTATATACAAAACTGCGAACTAGGTGCATGCATTGTTGCACATCCCCATGCATGGATGACTAATGAACTATTTTTAAGTTGGCTTTTTCAATTTGCTACATTGGTACCAGGTGGCGTCTCACCTAATAATAAACACCTATTGATATTAGATAGCCATGGGAGCCACATGGTTGTACAAAAAATTGAGGAAGCAAACAATTTAGGCATTGACTTGTTGACATTGCCTACTCATACCACTCACAGACTGCAACCCCTTGATGTTAGTGTGTTTGGCCATTTCAAGAACTATTTTATGTTGGAGCATGCTGCATGGATGGCAAAGAATCTGGGGGTTGAGGTGAAAAGGTTCGAGCTAGCAGAGCTTGCAAGTAAAGCTTTTAAAAGGGCTTTGACACCATCAAATATCAAGGTTGGCTTTAGGAGGACAGGAATCTAGCCACTGAACTATGATGCTCTTATGCATGATGCTAGTTGTGGCCAAGAATTTGATGTAGATGGTCAGGAAGAAGGGAATGCCCAAACAGACGTTGAAGTGCAAGAAGTAGATGACCGAGATGATGTGGTTGCAGCTGGTAATATGATTTCCCTCTCTCAAGGACACTTATATGATGAAGATGATGAAACTGTATATGAAACACAATATAACCATGAACAAATTCGTAGTAACATGGAGATCGTTCCACCAACTCAAGAACATGAACCTCCTGTTGTTGATATTGTTAATGGCATCGTTGAACATGCAGTTGAAAATGACCAATTGACATTGCCAAGCCAAGTAACCCCACCGTCATGGGTGGAAAAAATGATTAATATGAATGCACATAGTGTCCCAACAACCAATGAACAAAGCATGAACATGCCCTCACAACGAGCAGAATTGAACAGTGAAATTGTTCATTTTTTTGTGGACAACAGATCAATGGAATAAGATGAAGCACATAATGAGGCATCAAATGAAGATAATGATATAGTTCCATCAGATACTAAAAGGGCAGTACCAAGCAATGACATGCAGGTGGGAGGGATGGAGAAGATACTTGGTACATTCCTAAAGCTACCAGTAGAGAGAGTATCATTGAAAAAAAGCAAGATACATAGACTAGTATTCGTTTGGACCGAAGCTCACAGTTACTCACCTTAGAGGACTATATAAACCTATTAGTTGAGTCTGAAAAAAGGAAATTTGAAATGTAGGAATTAAAACAAAAAAAGAAGGATCTAGTCAAGGAGAAGAAGGTAGCAAGGATTGTTGTAGCGCAACATCGAGCAAATGAAAGGCATGAAAGAGATAAAGCAATGCAAGTTAAGGACCAACAAAAACAAATGGAAAGACAGGAAAAGGAATCAAGAAAGACACAGCAAATGCTTGAAAAGGAACAAGGGATGATCAATATGTTTGACAATGATGCAAGCATAGCTGATGAAACTAGGATTATTTCAAACTCATTGGACTCCATTGCAGATAATACACCATTATTCCAAGATCTCATAAACATTCAAGTGCCTCACTATCAAACTGAGGGTTTACCCACTTGCCTTATTCCTACCAAAGGATGTGTCAATTCTGTGTATTCTCATTACACACCTCCACTTAATGCAGGGGTTAGTAGTGAAAATGTGAGGTATGGGTACTCAATTCCTCCATGGTTGGAAGCTGCAAATTGGACTCAATCATATGGCAGCAATCAACCATTTTCTAATCAACCCTTTTTAGGTAGGCCAACCTCCCTGGCTCAAGAAGGTAACTCGGGGAGTTTTGGCACTCAAGATTCTCAAGGCCATAAAGAATAGGGGTGTCATATGTTTTCGGTTGTAACCACATTATGATGTGGATTTTGGATGGATTGTATCTTTTTCTTGTCACATAAACATTTTGGCTTACAACCTAGTTTGTTTTATTTCATACTATGTGTGGCATTGTAACCACAATCCATTTTAGAAGGAACATCTATAGTCTATTATAATGTAGACATCTTACCTAAGAATGCAAATGGGATTTTCTGTTATGCATCTACACACCAAATGATTTACACTAGTGAAACAATGACAACATTTTTAGTTTACATTTCATGAGATTGTAGCAATACTTCATGATGAGACAACAGATAATGCATATAATACCTATAATTAAAACATAATACAAGTGGGTAATACAACTAATGCACCTAGCCAACCTATGAGAAATCTATTGATTGATTAACTAAGTTACAAATGCAGATTACTTTACGATAAAAGAGACACATGGCTACAATAAAAATTGTAGAAACATTTCTTAGTAAAAATTAGTAAGCGAGATAACAATACCAGAATTTCACATTTGCAAGCACAAAGACAATTATAAACACATTGCACATATGAGATAATTACCTAATCGGAAAAAACTCACATAGAAAAGTACAAAAAATAAAATAATTATCCATGCAACAATTTAATAAAACCCCCTAAACCCCTATCGATACCATTAGAAACTGCATACTTCACAAAATACAACAAATGATCAAAGTTAAAGGTATAGGAACTTAAATTTTAGGAAGGCAACACAGAACTTAGCATGTCTAGAGCAATAACCATCTAAGATAAAATCATGGAGAGATCTAGTAGAAACATTGTATTTTGGACCAAGGGACATGGCATATCTTGGAACAGAGAGAAGCCAATAGCTACAAGTATTATCATAGGCCTTATAGGGATTTCCTTGCACGGGAAGGAAGATAATTGACTACTTGCATCCCTTTCATTTTCTACTACACATTTTGAACTCTCCATATGCTATCTGGTTTCACGCAGCATTATGAAAGGACTCTATTCACTCCTTGTCTTTTCTATGAACTGTCAAGAGTTCACTATGAAGATCGTTGCAGTTCATAAAACCAAAAATAGCATTAATTACATACCTTAGGCCAAAGTTCCAATTTGATCATATTTAAGCAACTAAAGAACATATTTATTGGATATAAGTATAAGGGTGAAAAGCATAGTAGTTCCTGATGAATCATTGCACTGAAACCGTGGAACAAATGGAAAAAAATCTCAATAATTGATGTGTATAAATGTACAACCATGAAAGAGAAGAAAATCGAAATAATTTGTGTATAAATTTACAACGATGAGTGAGTTAGTGAATCAATCACACTGACTTAAACCCAAATTTACATCTTATTATATCCACACTACCAAGAATGTGATGGAGATGAAATATAACAGCAACATGCTAAATCAAAAATTGCAGGACCAAAATCAAAGAAAATATTCAATCACAAACTATACGAGTGTGATAATAACATGAACACTGATTTGATCATGTTATCGAGTCTCAAATAATCTTGATAACATGATAAAACAACCTAATTGACAATGATGTGTTTATTGCCACCGAACGATTCTCCACATCACATGAACATGCCATGCATGCTTTATATGAATCGACTTTCACATAATCTTGATAATGTTATCACGTTATTGGATAGAAAACCTTAATTGACGATATTGTGTTGATTTCGACTGAAGATCTTCCCCATGACATGAACGAGCGTGTAAGCTTCTCATTATTCGTTTACCCCTTAAATAACATGACTTCTTTCATTATTTGTTTATTCCTTAAATAACATGACTTTTTCCATCAGTGACCTTCATTTCCAATAGTGAGAACTATCAGTTCCATCAACCGCCTCGGAAGAATGTAACTAATGCCACATTGGAAATATCTGAAGACATATAACAACGACATGCTAAATCACAAATTGCAAGGACCAAAATCAAAGAATAAACCCCATTGTGACAACAGGCCACCTCTGAAGGGTTCTTAATGGCATCCGCTCACATCGAAGGTCAATTTCAACATACAAACTAACCTCCAAAAACAAGACCTTCCAAATTTACATCTTATTACATTCACACTACCAAGAATGTGATGGACACGACATATAATAGCAGCATGATAAATCACAAATTCCAAGCACCAAAATCAAAGAATAAACCCCATTGTGATAGTGGGCCACCTCTGAAGGGTTCTTAATGGCAGCGGCTCACACCTAAGGTCAATTTCAGCATACAAACTAACAATTTGAGCATACAAACTGACGTCCAAGAGCAACAATAGCAAAAAACAGAGCAAAACCCTAAAGCTACAAAACTCCAAGAGCAAAAATAAGAAAAATTCCAAGAGGAAAGTGAGGTGTTGAAAAACAAAGAAGGTGAGGTGAAGAAAAACACAGTGGCAATGGCTGGTAGGATTTTTCCTACTGGATAGACTAGAAGCCATGTCCAAGAGTCTTCCATGTCGAAACCTTCTCCAGAGCTCGTCAAACCTGCAACCAACTTGGAAAGCATGAAAAAATAGGAAATTAGACAATGGCATAAATATTAAAGACAATGTGAAACAAAAACCATCAAAAACCTGTAAATTTACCTACGACCTCGAATTGGCTAGAGATTGGCACTGGCTCCTCCCCAAACAACATGCCGCGTGAATGAAACAACCACCAAGGTATGTGTAAACCCTCGGCGGTCCAGAACGAGCAACACTGGCAGGCGGAATGAAACAAGAATAACGGAAACCCTGTTTCGTTAATGAGCATGTGCAAGCAGTTAAGTAGGGTTAGCAGGCCAACAATGGCGAACAAGTCACACAGGTAATGGAGTCGTCTTGCACTATCATCAGCGGAGTGCTTCACCCAAACACTGGACCCGAACAGAAAATACATAGAACAAAGCAGACATTGCGGCAAACAGGTGGAAGCAGGGAGTGAAAAGCGTTAAAATTAGGGCTATAAAACTTGACACCCACCACAACACGTGCGCAATACGTTAAGCAAGTGTCGTACAGTCGCTCGTGGGAGCCATGTCCCCGTAGTTGAGGTGGAGGGGAGGGCGCACAGTTAATGACGTCCCTCCCCTATGTTAGTTGCTACACATTGGCTTAATTAAATCATCTAAAACTATTAATTATGTATATTTTAGTTGGCGTGTAGAATATAAATAATATGTTACTTGGTGCGTAGAATATAAATAATATGAAAATTTTATAATCTGAATTAAATAATTTACGTGGACTTTAGTTGTTATCGCATTATTAATTTAAGTTTTATGGAAAGGGGAACAGTGCAACACGTGGAACCTGTCCCACACGGCCAAGTTTGACCAAGCCTGAAAAACCCAACTTGATGGACAAGTGGAAACAACGTCGATAATTCATATCAAATGACACGAAATTGCAGACTTGCCATTTTAGATAATAATGAACTAGCAAAGCCGAATTGGCTTGTTGACTTTGAAATATTCCCCGCAATTGCATGTCGTCTTCCCTCGACAACCACCTCTCACTATTGCTGTGTTTATAATCTCCAACAGGAGAACAGAGCAGAGTAGAGCATGAGAATCAGTACCTCCTTTTTCCCAATTCAATGACTCGCTCTGTTTATCTTTTTCTTCATCTTGCACCTGCGCTTCTGCTCCTCCTCATCTGCTCCTCGACATCATGTCTCGGCAGTTATTACGAGCAATGCCCTGGCAAGTATACATGTGGGGGCTTTACATTTGGGTATCCTTTTGGGGAAAATAACACCGGTTGCGGTCACCCTCAGTTTCAGGTTCACTGTGTGTCAAGCTCTCCTAGGGTTTATATTGGTGACACTGAATATCGCCTATCGGAGCCCCTTTTCTTGAGCAATAACAGCGATCATACCATGACTGTCGTTAACGACCAAATCTGGATCTATGGGGGTGAAGCATGCAATATTTTAGGTAACTACAATCAGTCATGGTGGTATGACTATCAGTTTTTTCGTCTGGCGGATGGATACACCAATCTGACATTTTGGAGCAACTGCGATCAAACCCATGACAGCAATTTTGTATCAAAAGCACTTAATTTCAGCTTTTGTGGTGATGTTTGGTACTACAGTTTAACTACAGAATTAGACTCAGAGGGGGAAAGCTTTTGTTCAACCCATCTTCAACTACCGAGTAATTGTTGGGGATTTTTCTGATAAAATCCCAAAAACAAACAATTCAAGCACACAGAGGCAATGCTCTGTTTGTACCTTTACCCCAGGATCCTTTTGCATAGGGAAGCTTAAAAAAAATTTACTGAGGAACAAAGTATTACACCACCACAAAAGATTTCTTTTCATTAAAACAAAATGTCTGATACAAACTTCATCCTCTTTTACTGAGAGGGATTCACCAAAAATTACATTCAGATAAACTTTGTCTCCTCCTGAGAATTTACTGTGCTTGGTAAAATTCTCATTTACATTCACTGTTGTGAAAACATTTTACTTACTGGTGTAAAAACCTTCTTTTACATTCTGCTGTAAAAACAAAATTTACACATGCTTACAAAACAAATGCGCTCCTCTGTTCTTCGTGGATAGCATTGCTGTGCATAAACTTCAGTTTCGTTTCATTACATCAGAAAAAAATTACCCATGCCCCTGTTCTTGTTTTTTCTACACGCTGTTGTGTGTTTCCTTGCTAATACAATGAACAACTCTCGAGCATATGTGTTTTGCTCGTTATAAAAAAAACTTAATGCAAAAACATTCTATACTACTGTGGGTTTTTACAATACATATGGTCAACGCATTAAAAAACTTACATATTGTACATATGCCATACCAAAAGTTATGTAACGTGCATATGTGCCCATACCTTCGATATATAAAAACATTAAAATTTAAAACACTTACCAATACTCCTACGGGCATATTTAATTCATTAAATTATTTTTCTAGCGGTCAACGAAACTTGAATTTTACTCCACGCAAAAACTTTAATGTTGGTTTGTATGCAGCTTTACACAATCAACGGACGAGAATGCTGGAGCAGATCGGACGACAGACAAAGATATCGGGAGGCATTTTGCTGCAGAACTTTAGCCTCTGAAATGTTGCGTAGGCTGATGTATGGGGAGGGACGCGTGGCTACATTTCATTGTATCGGAGTCGTGAGTACGAAAACAGCTTTCACGCAAAAGAGGTCCGAAATTGCATTAAGTAGTTTATGGTTTTGCTGCGGCGGTTTTGGGAAATTAATTTGCACGGCTCAACAGTTGAAATTATATTTTCAACACTCCCCTTTAATTTCAACTGTTGGACATTTGGTCATACTGATACACTTCCTCAAAAATTCAAAGCTTTTCTGATCCAATGGCTTTGTCAAGATGTCTGCTACCTGTTCCTGAGTCCTGCAATGTTCTAGGACAATTTCTCCATTGTTCACCAATTCTCTGATGTAGTGAAACCTTGTATCAATGTGTTTCGTTCTCTTATGAAACACAGAATTCTTTGACAATGCAATGGCTGAGCTATTGTCACAAAAAATCATTGTCACTTTTGCCTGCTCTTGGCCTAAGCTCCTCAACGTTCTTCTCATCCAAACTGCTTGACATGCTGCTGCTATAGCTGCCACATATTCAGCCTCTGCTGTAGACAATGCTACAATGGACTACTTCTTAGAAGCCCATGAAATGGCTCCTGAACCCATATGAAAAACATAACCGGAAGTGCTTTTCCAATCATCTACACTTCCAGCCCAATCACTATCAGTGTATCCAATTAAATCTGAATGTTCTGAGACATTATATAAAATTCCAAACCTTTTGGTACCTTTGTCATACCTTAAAATTCTTTTTGTTGCCTGCCAATGTGCCTCCTTTGGCCTCTCCATGAATCTAGAAATTAAACTAACAGCAAACACAATGTCAGGCCTAGTTGTTGTTAAATACATGAGGCTGCCCACAATACTCTTGTACAAACTAGGATCAAAATCCTTGCTGCTGTCCTCTCTGTTGAGTTTTAATCCCATTACTGTGGGAGTGATCGCTGCCTTGCACTCTTGCATGTTAAATCTGCCCAATACTTGATTTACATATCTTGCTTGTGAGATAAAAATTCATTTTTCATTTTGATCTAATTATATGCCTAAGAAGTATCTCAAGAAACCCATGTCAGTCATTTCAAATTCCTCCTTCATGACTGATTTAAAATTCTCAATGAGCTGATCATAATTACCTGTGAAAATAACATCATCAACATATAAGACAACAATTAAAATTTTACCATATTTTTCTTTGATGTAGACGGTGGGTTCTCCTTCACACTTATCAAATTCATTATCTAATAGATAGGAATCTATCCTGCTGTACCATGCTCTTGGCGCTTGCTTCAGCCCATAAAGAGCCTTCTTCAATTTGCACACTTTGTGCTCTTCACTTTTCTTCTCATAGCCTAGAGGTTGTTCAATGTAAACCTCTTCCTTTAACACTCCATTTAGGAATGCTGACTTCACGTCCATTTGGTAGACTTTCCAATTGTTTTGAGCTACTATGGATAGCACTGCTCTCACGGTTTCCATTCTTGCAACCGGTGCGAAAGTCTCCTCATAATCTCTCCCATACTGCTGTTTGTACCCTTTGACAACCAGCCTTGCCTTGCGTCTTTCTATTTTACCTTCAGCTTTGCTCTTAGTCTTGTAAACCCATTTGACTCCAATGACTTCTTTGCCTTTTGGTAGCTCAACCAAATCCCATGTTTTGTTTCTCTCTATGGCATTCATCTCCTCATCCATAGCTTCTATCCATTTCCTATCTTTAATTGCATCTTCGAAATGAATAGGATCATCAACATGACAATACAAGGCAAATAAGGAATTCATTCCTTCATCATAAATGTCACTTAGATTTCTAAACTTCTTACCTCTTTCATTTGGTGTGCAAGTGCTTGAAGATGCACTTGAATTTCCTCCTTGTGGTGTGCTTGGAGAAGCGCTTTCATTTATCCTTAATGGTGTCCCTTGCTGTCCTTGTGTTGGCGCTGATGTTTGGGGATGCATTTCAGCCACCTCCTCTTCATCTTCATCATGAGACAAACAGTTCTTGACATTCACTGTTTTCTCTATGCTTCCATCCCAAGCTTCCTCTTCAATGAATTGAACATCTCTGCTGACAAAAAACTTCTTAGTGGATGGGATATACAACCTGTAGGCTTTGGATTCCTCACTGTATCCAATGAAAAGACATTTCTCCCCTTTGCTGTCCAACTTCCTCCTTAGCTGATCTGGTATGTGTGCATAGGTCACACATCCAAAAACTCTCATGTGGGTGACTCCTTGCTTTCTCCCACTCCATGCTTCTTTCGGCACTTTGTTCAACACTGCTTTTGTAGGACACCTGTTCAAAATATACACTGCACAATTTACAGCTTCAGCCCAATAATCATTTGGCAAATTCTTTGCCTTTAGCATGCTCCTCGCCATATCCATGATGGTCCTGTTCTGCCTTTCAACAACTCCATTTTGCTGTGGGGTGTACCTAGCTGTAAATTGTTTGTGAATTCCATTTTCTCTGCAAAATCTTAGGAATTCCTTGGAGATATACTCACCTCCTCTATCAGTTCTCAAAACTTTAATATGCAGCCCGCTTTGGTTCTCCACAAGTGCTTTGAAATTTTGGAATTTTTCAAACACTTCACTCTTGTTTTTAAGGAAATAAGCCCAAGTCTTTCTTGTAAAGTCATCAATGAATGTTAGGAAATATTGGCTGCCTGCTAATGATGGATTTTTCATTGGTCCACATAAGTCTGAGTGGATGATCTCTAAGGGTGCCTTTGCCCTTATGCTTTTACCTGATGGAAAACTTTCTCTATGTTGTTTCCCCAAAATGCAACCTTCATAAAGGCTGTCTGGTTTCTCTATCAATGGTAATCCTCTTAGCATTCCTTTTCTTCTTAACAAGTTTAGACCTCCAAAATTGAGATGTCCAAATCTCAAGTGCCACAACCAATTTTCATCCTTTGGCACGCTTGGAAAGCCTCTTGGGTGACTGCTGCAATTTCATTTTTTTTTTTCAAATCTGCCCTGATCCTGAGAGGGAACATCCTGTTCCTTATCATTTTTACTTCAGAAATGCATCTTTTGCTGGGTGCTATATCCATGATGGTGCACACATCATTTTTAAAGAAAACATTGTACCCCTTATGGACAAGCTGTCCAATACTCAAGAGGTTACATCTCATTCCAGGGACATAGTAGACATCTGCTATGGTTTTCCTTTCTCCCTGCTTTGTAAATATTTTTACCTCTCCTTTTCCCATAACAGAAATTTTGCTATCAGTTCCTAGTGTGACTTCTGATTTCACATTTTTATCTAGGGCAGAAAAGAAGGCTATGTTTCCTGTCATATGGTTGCTGCAACCTGAGTCTAAAAACCATATGTCTTCACTGTTTGTTTCAGCCATGTTACAAGCTAACAACACATTATTTTGGCTCATGTTTTCTCTAGTGACATTTTCATTTTGTCTATCACTCATATCATGCTGCTTCTTCCTACATTCACTGGCATAATGCCCATATTTTTTACAATAATAGCATTGGACATTGGATTTTTCATACCTTTGTCCTTGAGCATGATGTTGTCCTCTTTGTTGACTGCTGCCTTGGCCTTGGTCCTGATTTGAATTGCTGCCTCTTCCTTGTGCATTTGCTGGGCTGTTCCTTCCACCTCTGTTCTGGCTTCTGCCTCTTCCTCTCTTGTTTCCTCTGCCTTGACCTCTTCCTCTTCCAAAGGACATCTCGGTCTTGAAGGCTTGCTCTAGAGATGAGTTTTCATTTCTACTCAACCTCTGCTCATGTGTTATCAGTGATGCATGTAGCTCATCAACTGAAAAGTTTGAGAGATCCTTTGTCTCTTCAATGGTGGTGACAATTGCATCAAACTTTGAGGGTAAGACCCTCAATATTTTCTTCACAATCCTCCTTTCTTCAATGGTTTCTCCATGAGTCCTCATCTGTGTGACCAAACCAATCACATGTGTGAAGAATGAGTCAATATTATCTGACTCCTTCATGCTCAGATTCTCAAAATCTTTTCTCAACAATTGTAGTTTTGTTGTCTTCACTCTCTCCATGCCTTGATAGGCTATCTTGAGGGTTTGCCATGCTTCATTCGCTGTCTTAGCTGCTGCTAACCTTGGAAACACACTCTGGTCTACTGCTAGATACAACAACATACGGGCTTTTGAATCCTTCTTCCTATTTCTCTTCAAGAGATCTCTCTCTCCCTGAGTTAATGCATTGAACTCATCTTCATCTGCTGGTTCTTCAAAACCATCTTCAACTATTTCCCATAAATCTTGAGAGGAAAACAAGGTTGTCATAGTTATTGACCAGTAGTCATAGTTCTTCCCATTAAACTGTGGGGGCTGGGTATTAAACATACCCATACCAGTGCTTGTGCTAGCCATTCCTTGCATCCTTAGTTAT
This sequence comes from Pinus tabuliformis, assembly GCA_031772625.1. Classification (NCBI taxonomy): domain Eukaryota; kingdom Viridiplantae; phylum Streptophyta; class Pinopsida; order Pinales; family Pinaceae; genus Pinus; species Pinus tabuliformis. The sequence goes on from CM062812.1 coordinate 131,748,100, forward strand.
GCTTCAATTTCTTGACTGTGTATTTTAAAACAACTGACTGCTTCTTCAACACATAAAAAAACTTTGTGAAATACCTGAGTATTTTCTTGACTGAGCCTTCACTCTGCTGGAGAAGATTTACTTCTGCAACAAAAGACTCCTCCTTTCAGCTTCTTTGTCACCTTCAAAGAGCCTAAGCCTGCTCTAATACCACTGTGGGGATTTTTCTGATAAAATCCCAAAAACAAACAATTCAAGCACACAGAGGCAATGCTCTGTTTCTACCTTTACTCCAGGATCCTTTTGCACAGGGAAGCTTAAATTTTTTTTACTGAGGAACAGAGTATTACACCACCACAAAAGATTTCTTTTCATTAAAACAAAATGTCTGATACAAACTTCATCCTCTTTTACTGAGAGGGATTCACCAAAAATTACATTCAGATAAACTCTGTCTCCTCCTGAGAATTTACTGTGCTTGGTAAAATTCTCATTTACATTCACTGTTGTGAAAACATTTTACTTACTGGTGTAAAAACCTTCTTTTACATTCTGCTGTAAAAACAAAATTTACACATGCTTACAAAACAAATGCGCTCCTTTGTTCTTCGTGGATAGCACTGCTGTGCATAAACTTCAGTTTCGTTTCATTACATCAGAGAAAAATTACCCATGCCCCTGTTCTTGTTTTTTCTACACACTGCTGTGTGTTTCCTTGCTAATACAATGAACAACTCTAGAGCATATGTGTTTTGCTCGTTATAAAAAAAACTTAATGCAAAAACATTCTATACTACCGTGGGTTTTTACAATACATATGGTCAGCGCATTAAAAAAACTTACATATTGTACATATGCCATACCAAAAGTTATGTAACGTGCATATGTGCCCATACCTTCGATATATAAAAACATTAAAATTTAAAACACTTACCAATACTCCTACGGGCATATTTAATTCATTAAATTATTTTTCCAGCGGTCAACGAAACTTGAATTTTACTCCACTCAAAAACTTTAATGTTGGTTTGTATGCAGCTTTACACAATCAACGGACGAGAATGCTGGAGCAGATCGGACGGCGGAAAAAGATATCGGGAGGCATTTTGCTGCAGAACTTTAGCCTCCGAAGCTTTACATAATCAACGGACGAGAATGCTGGAGCAGATCGGACGGTGGACAAAGATATCGGGAGGCATTTTGCTGCAGAACTTTAGCCTCCGAAATGTTGCGTAGGCTGACGTATAGGGAGGGACGCGTGGCTGCATTTCATTGTATCGGAGTCGTGAGTACAAAAACAGCTTTCACGCAAAAGCGGTCCGAAATTGCATTAAGTAGTTTATGGTTTTGCTGCGGCGGTTTTGGGAAATTAATTCGCACGGTTCAATAGTTGAAATTATATTTTCAACAGTAATAAGAGTTACCTCTGTGAGGAGCCCGTTGATATTATGGATTTACTAAATCAGAGTTTTAAGGTCACATTGAATGTCGATCCGGAGAGTGATCGACGTTGTGACACTTGTTTGAACAGTACTGGGAGATGTGGTTATGAAAAATTGAACCCGACAACATTTTTTTGCTATTGTAGCGATGGCACAATCCAGCCAGACAAATGCCCCCACAATGGTAGGTTTCCCAATCACCTTCTACAGATTTGATTACAAAACTAAGTTTTTGAATTCTTCACCTTCTCTGTGAGTTTCCGGATCTGTCGAGTATGCATTCTCTTACCAAAATATGTGGATCCTTGCAGGTCTAGGATGTTCGATAAATTCAACGATTAAAATAGGTGAATATGATTTGTTTATTCTATCCATTATTCTATTAGGGGTTAGACAAAGAGCATATTGATTTCAACCTCTTCATTCTACCGCAGGTTGCCCGATTGTGGTACTTGCGTTGATAGCGATAGCAGTACTTTTTTTATGGTATTGTGCCAAGAGGAGAAAACAACCTCTTCGTCCTCCCCGTAGCTCTGATTCAAAGGTGGAGAAATTCCTAGAGCAATATGCTTATGAAATGCCAACCAGATATTCGCAGTCGCAACTCAAGAAGATGACAAACAACTTTGCAGAAAAGTTGGGAGAAGGGGGTTTTGGTGTGGTCTATAAAGGGAAGCTTCAGAATGGTGCTCTAGTGGTTGTCAAGCTTCTTGACCGGCATAAGCATGGCGAGACTCAATTCATGAATGAAGTCGCCACCATTGGACGGATCCATCATGTCAATTTGGTTCGGCTGTTGGGGTATTGCTTCGAAAATCCTACAAGCGCACTGGTATATGAGTACATGGTAAATGGGTCTCTCGAAAAAGTAATATTTGCCGCAAAAGAGAAGAGGCCACAAGTCATAATGTGGGAACAATTGTATGCTATAGCTTTGGGTGTGGCTCGTGGAATTGCATATTTACACCAAGATTGCGAGAAGCGCATCATACACTTCGACATCAAATCTCACAATATATTGCTGGATGCGGAATTCACGCCAAAAGTTTCTGACTTTGGTCTCGCAAAACTTTGTGGAAAGGGAGACGACCATCTCTCAATGACGGCCTGGAGAGGGACGCCAGGATATGTTGCGCCAGAGGTATGTGACAGAGAACTGGGTCTTGTTACGGATAAATCGGATGTCTATAGTTTCGGAATGCTTTTGCTAGAAATAGTTGGGGTAGAAAGAACTTTGATGGGAAGGTTACCAATTCCAGCCAGTTTTACTTTCCTGAGTGGGCTTTCAAGCTGCTTGAAACTGGGACTTGGGGATGAGACTAAGAAGAGGAAGAGTCATAGCAGCACAAGATGAGGAGAAGGCGAGAAAACTCACTAAAGTTGGGCTCTGGTGCATTCAATACAAGTCCATAGATCGTCCGAGTATGAGCAGGGTTGTTCAAATGTTAGAAGGAAATGGAGGCGACGTGGCCAATCCTCCCTTGCCGTTCAATTCCTCCTCCGCTCCTGCACCTGAAAATCCATTGTTATCTTCCACTTAAATTCTTGTTCAATGTCGTTTTATGGTAGCATTGTTACTTGCGACCCTTCTGTAATTCGTGCCAACAAAAATAACATCTCTCTTGGTTCTATAGGGAAACATGATTTTTATGTTGTAATAGGTATTAAGAATTTTTAATAAGATTTCATAAAGTTACAAATGAGTGTAGAGTGTAAAATTAAAATTTTGTAATCGGGGCATATATCTAGAGATAGTGTATCTCATTTAATTATATATATGTTTATTTATTTTAATTTATTATTTTTAATATATAAAGAAAAGATTATATAATTGTACGTTATTTTATGAGTGTTGAACTTAATCTTTCTGATTTAAATAGGTAAAATATCAGTTTTTTTTTAAATGTAATCAAGATAGAATGTGATAAGGACATTCTAAGTATTTTAAGTTTTGATTTGTAATTTATTATTTTTAATATATAAAGAAAAGATTATATAATTGTGAGTTATTTTATGAGTATTGAATTTAATTTTTCTAATTAAAATATATAAAATATCATTTTTTTTTGGATGTAATCAAGATGGGATGTTATAGGGACATTTTAAGTATTTTAATTTTTGGATGGTAGTTCATTATTTTTAATATATAATTTTTTTTATATAATGGTAAGTTATTTTATGAGTATTGAACTTAATTTTTCTAATTTAATTATATAAAATATCAATTTTTTGGGGATGTAATCAAGATGGGATGTGATAGGGACATTCTAAGTATTTTAAGTATTTTAAGTTTTGGTTTGTAATTTTTTTTAAAGTAGGATAGTAACTTTATGTTATTTAAAGTATATTAATATTACATAATATTTTTAAGTGTGTAAATGTTTTTTTTTCATATTTTATAAATAAAATTAATAACATAAATTTGATTTTAAATAAAATTTATTAATAAATCAAAATTTTAAATTATATTTATAAAATTTAAAGAAAATATAACTTAAATATAAATTTAAAAATTATGATAATTAAATATCAACATAAAAATTATGAATATAGAAAAATAAAATAATTTAATTATAATAACAATTATATTATAAACATATATGAACCTAGAAAGTAAAATAATTAAGTTATAATTAATAATTATATTATAAACATAGTAAAATGATTAAGTTATAATAACAATTATATTATAAATATAGAAAGTAAAATGATTTAGTTATAATAATAGCTATATATAGAAAGTAAAATAATTTAGTTATAATAACCATTATGAATGTATATAAATATAGCAAAATAAAAAAATGATAGTTATACTCAACCACCCATGATTTCCAATTTTAATCATTTGACTCTTCCATTTGGACTAAATGCCTACTCATCCAACCATCCATGATTCCCAATTTCAGTTGTATTATATATATTTATATTAAAATAATATTAGAAAAAGAAAGGAAATAAATATTTTTAATATTCACTGGGTTAAAATTAGTTTATTAGTTTATAGGACAAGTCCAGTGTCAAATAGAATCATACATTTCATCTTTTTTTCTAATTCAATTTAATGATGAGTGTTCCTAATTTCTCAATATATATTGTTTCTTACCAAAAAAAATTTGGTTCTTTTCAATGTCTTTCACAATAGAGTAGGTGAGAGTTAGTTCTTAATTGAGCAATGAGAATTTTGACTCTCTATGATATATTGGCTCATATGTATATTTTTTTATGATGATTGTAAGTAAGATTGATCTCTTCAATATGATACTTTTTTTTCTCCCTATCCTTTTATCTAAAATATACTTGTAGAACTTGTCAATAATAAAAATATAAATATACCAAAATAAAAAAAATGATAGTTATACTCAACCACCCATGATTCCCAATTTTATAAATATATATAAATATACTAAAATAAAGAAATGATAGTTATACTCAACCACCCATGATTCCCAAGTTTAATCATTTAACTCTTCCATTTGGACTAAATGCCTAGTCATCCAACCATCCATGATTCCCAATTTAAGTCATTTGACTATTCCATCTTTGGAATATATGCCTAGTCATACATCCACTAATCTAAATATTGATATGATCAAGGTTAAACTCCAACCATGTAATTGAGTTGGATGATTAAGTGAATGGAAAAATGACTTTGTTTTGAATAAGCTAGGTTACGATTCACACGAGGATAATTTTGTATTATATATATTTATTAAAATAATATTATAAAAAGAAAGGAGAAAATATTTTTAATATCACCTAGTTAAAAATAGTTTATGGGACAAGTGGGGTGTCAAATAGAATCATACATTTCATCTCCTCTCTAATTCAATTTAATGATGAGTGTTCTCAACTTTTGAGTACATACGGTTTCCTCCCAATCTTTTTTTGGTCTTTTTCAATGTCATTCACAATAGAGTAGGCGAGAGTTACTTCTTGAATGAGATATGAGAATTTTGACTCTCCATGATATATTGGCCCATATGTATGTTTTTTTATGATGATTGCACGTGGGATCGAATTCTTCAATATAATACTTTTTCTGTCTCCCTATCCTTTTATCAAAAATATGCTTGTGGAACTTTTCAATAATAAAAATAATTTTATCTTTACGTTTCGTGGGACACATGTTTAGGTAAATACCCCATTTGTTGAACCATTTGATATTTTGCCACATCCAAGTCTTCTTTCTTTTACAGAAAATGTTAATCTTAGACAATATGTCCCCATTTTTCTCTACTATTTTTAAATATCTTATAAGTCCCACTATATCAAGTACTTCGATAGAGACAATCCTCATTTCACTCAGTATAATATCAACAAAAAACTGAACGTTTAATTTTGAACTTTTTGTAATCAAACGCTTTAATTTTTTTATTGTTAATTTTTTTATTTTTTTTTCACTTAAAATATTGAGTTATTTACCACTGTTTGTAAGTGACTATTCCAGTTTTTTTTAATGTAATCAAGATAGAATGTGATAAGGGCATTCTAAGTTTTTTTTTAATGTAATCAAGATAGAATGTGATAAGGGCATTCTAAGTTTTTTAAGTTTTGATTTGTAATTCATTATTTTTAATATATAAAGAAAATATTATATAATTATAAGTTATTTTATGAGTATTGAATTTAATCTTTCTAATTTAAATATATAAAATATCAGCTTTTTTGGATGTAATCGAGATGGGATGTTATAGGGACATTCTAAGTATTTTAAGTTTTGGTTGGTAGTTCATTATTTTTAATATATAAATTTTTTTATATAATGGTAAGTTATTTTATGAGTATTGAACTTAATTTTTCTAATTTAATTATATAAAATATCAGTTTTTTTGGGATGTAATCAAGATGGGATGTGATAGGGACATTCTATGTATTCTAAGTTTTGTGATAGGGACATTCTAAGTATTTTAAGTTTTGGTTTGTAATTTCTTTAAAGTAGGATAGTAACTTTATGTTATTTAAAGTATATTACATAATATTTTTAAATGTGTGAATCATTTTTTTAATATTTTATAAATAAATTTAGTAATATAAATTTAATTTTAAATAAAATTTATTGATAATTTAAAATTTATTTTAAATTATATTTATAAAATTTAAAGAAAATATAAAATTAAATATAAATTTAAAAATTATGATAATTAAATATCAACATAAAGATTATGAATATTAAAAATAAAATAATTTAATTATGATAACAATTATATTATAAACATAGAATAAGAATTTAGAAATTAAAATAATCAAGTTATAATTAATAATTATATATTTTTTTTATTTTTTTTCCGAAGGTGGTAAAACCTATCAAGTTATAAGCATAGTAAAATGATTAAGTTATAATAAAAATTATATTATAAACATAGAAATTAAAATGATTTAGTTATAATAATAACTATATATAAAAATAAAATAATTTAGTTATAATAGCCATTATGAATGTATATAAATATAGTAAAGTAAAAAAATGATAGTCATACTCAACCACCCATGATTCCCAATTTTAATCATTTGACTCTTCCATTTGGACTAAATGCCTACTCATCCAACCATCCATGATTCCCAATTTCAGTCATTTTACTATTCCATATTTAGACTAATTTCCTAGTCATACATCAACTGATCTAAATATCTATATGATGAAAGATAAACTCTAACCACATAATTGAGTTGGACGATTAAGTGAATGGAAAAATGACTTTGCTTTGAATAACCTAGGTCACGATGATAATTTTGTATTATATATATTTATATTAAAATAATATTAGAAAAAGAAAGGAAATAAATATTTTTAATATTCACTGGGTTAAAATTAGTTTACATGACAAGTCCGGTGTCAAATAGAATCATACATTTCATCTCTTTTCTAATTCAATTTAATGACGTGTGCTCCTAATTTCTCAATATATATTGTTTCTTCCCAATTTTTTTTTGGTTTTTTCAATGTCTTTCACAATAGAGTAGGTGAGAGTTAGTTCTTAATTGAGAAATGAGAATTTTGACTCTCTATGATATATTGACCCATATTTATATTTTTTTTATGATGATTGTAAGTAAGATTGATCTCTTCAATATAATACTTTTTCTTTCTCCCTATCCTTTTATCTAAAATATACTTGTAGAACTTGTCAATAATAAACATATAAATATACCAAAAAAAAAAAAAAAATGATAGTTACACTCAACCACCCATGATTCCCAATTTTATAAATATACTAAAATAAAAAAATAATAGTTATACTCAACCACCCATGATTCCCAAGTTTAATCATTTGACTCTTCCATTTGGACTAAATGCCTAGTCATCCAACCATCCATGATTCCCAATTTCAGTCATTTGACTATTCCATCTTTGGACTAAGTGCCTAGTCATACATCAACTGATCTAAATATTGATATGATCAAAGATAAACTCTAACTATGTAATTGAGTTAGACGATTAAATGAATGGAAAAATGACTTTGTTTTGAATAAGCTAGGTTACGATTCGCACGAGGATAATATTGTATTATATATATTTATTAAAATAATATTATAAAAAGAAAGGAGAAAATATTTTTAATATCACCTAGTTAAAAATAGTTTATGGGACAAGTGGGGTTTCAAATAGAATCATACATTTCATCTCCTCTCTAATTCAATTTAATGATGAGTGTTCTCAACTTCTGAGTACATACTTTCTTCCCAATCTTTTTTTGGTCTTTTCAATGTCATTCACAATAGAGTACGCGAGAGTTAGTTCTTAAATGAGCAATGATAATTTTGACTCTCCATGATATATTGGCCCATATGTACGTTTTTTTATGATGATTACACGTGGGATCGAATTCTTCAATATAATACTTTTTCTTTCTCCCTATCCTTTTATCCAAAATATGCTTGTGGAACTTGTCAATAATAAAAATAATTTTCTCTTTACCTTTCGTGGGACACATGTTTAGGTAAATACCCCATTTGTCGAACCATTTGATATTTTGCCACATCCAAGTCTTCTTTCTTTTACACAAAATGTTAATCTTAGACAATATATCGTCATTTTTCTCTACTATTTTTAAATATCTTATAAGTCCCACTATATCAAGTAGTTCGATAGAGACAATCCTCATTTCACTCACGTTTAATTTTGAACTTTTTATAATCAAACGCTTTAATTTTTTAATTGTTAATTTTTTTAATATTTTTTTTCACTTAAAATATTGAGTTATTTACCACTGTTTGTAAGTGACTATTCCAGTTCGAGGTTTTCGGTTTTTGATTCACACAATATGAGAGTGGTGAAAAGAACACACATTGGAAGGAGGGAGGTGACTATATGAGGGAATGACTAAGACGTCCGCTAGACGAGTGAGATGCAGATCACTTACGTATATAATAGTCGGAATTTCATGAATTCTATGGAATGCGAAGTGAACAGATCTAAACCCATGCAATAGTTTTTATGGCCACAATCTCATCCATCTGCTCGACTACCGCTGGACCACACGGGCCATTAATACAACTCTCATGAAAAAGTTTTCTCTCTCTGCCCCATCAATGAATTAATAATAAACCCCCTAATAATAAAAAAAGAGACAAGAAAGAAAAGCACTCTATTATGAATCAAACAGGGACTAAAAGGAACATCTTGATGAAATAGAGGGTGAGAAAGCGATGGGAGAGGTCCCACTTTTAAGAAATAAGAGGCGATAATGAAAGAAAGCTGCTCCAATCACTGATACAATTCCAATTGTGTACTTCTCACTCCCCCAAATTCTTATATGATAGAGGCGGATCAACTATTACGTATGCAACACTGGGAACCCTCCTTCCGGTCTCAAGTCCAGGAACTATAGGAACGCCCTACTATTTATGAAACGCCCAACCACTTATATATCTCGCCCAAAGGTTATTGCGCCTCATCGATCCCAATTGGTCGTTGCAATTAGGACCAGGGTTCGGTCATCCCACCTAGAAGGGAGCATCATCCGTACGAGAGAGTGAGGAGGGGTTCCCATTGATCCTCAAAACCCTCCTTGGACCTTAGGAAATGTCATTTTACCCCACCTTGTCCGTATTAGAGGGTTGGCTTAGAATGAACTGCAATAAGAATAAGAATAAGGGAAATGCGTGTATTCTTACGACGTTAGTAATAGATGATGATAAAAGCACAACTTCAATATTTTTTAGGCACATGCGGTTGCTGGGAGGATCCGGATTTGAGGGCCCCCTTTTTCTTATTATTTAAGGGGAAAAGATGTTTGACCATGCACAGGAAGGAATAGTGAGGTGCCCCTTATCAGGTAGGTATACCTGGGTAACTCGAGTAGCAGATGCAGAAGCAAATGGGCGAATTAAGAATCTTATTCAATAGACTGTAGCCAATCATCCTCTATGATTATTGCTGCTTGCCCCTCAGTCTGAGGTGCCTTAGATCCCATTCCTTATCCTGTAAAGTCTCCTGTGGAGGCGCTGAATATGGCACTAACTGCTGAGTTTCCATTTCCTTAAGTTTCACTTATTGTACTGAGCCCTGCCGAGTATCTGTCTTAGTCTGTTCTGGCTCCTCCTGATCAGGACTCTCTGTGTTACTTCCTTACCGTGCAGCCTGTGTAATCACGATAGAATGTGATAAGGACATTCGAAGTATTTTAAGTTTTGATTTGTAATTTATTATTTTTAATATATAAAGAAAAGATTTTATAATTGTAAGTTATTTTCTGAGTATTGAATTTAATCTTTCTAATTTAAGTATATAAAATATCAGCTTTTTTGGATGTAATCAAGATATGTTATAGGGACATTCTAAGTATTTTATGTTTTGGTTGGTAGTTCATTATTTTTAATATATAAATTTTTTTATATAATGGTAAGTATTTTATGTTTTGGTTGGTAGTTCATTATTTTTAATATATAAATTTTTTTATATAATGGTAAGTTATTTTATGAGTATTGAACTTAATTTTTCTAATTCAATTATATAAAATATCAGTTTTTTTGGGATGTAATCAAGATGGGATGTGATAGGGACATTCTATGTATTTTAAGTTTTGTGATAGGGACATTTTAAGCATTTGAAGTTTTGGTTTGTAATTTTTTTAAAGTAGGATAGTAACTTTATGTTATTTAAAGTATATTTGTGAATCATTTTTTTTAAATGTTTTATAAATAAATTTAATAATATAAATTTAATTTTAAATAAAATTTATTGATAAATTAAAATTTTAAATTATATTTATAAAATTTAAAGAAAATATAAAATTAAATATAAATTTAAAAATTATGATAATTAAATATCAACATAAAAATTATGAATATTAAAAATAAAATAATTTAATTATAATAACAATTATATTATAAACATAGAATATGAATGTAGAAATTAAAATAATCAAGTTATAATTAATAATTATATTATAAACATAGTAAAATGATTAAGTTATAATAACAATTATATTATAAACATAGAAAGTAAAATGATTTAGTTATAATAATAACTATATATAAAAATAAAATAATTTAGTTATAATAGCCATTATGAATGTATATAAATATAGCAAAGTAAAAAAATGATAGTCATACTCAACCACCCATGATTCCCAATTTTAATCATTTGACTCTTCCATTTGGACTAAATGTCTACTGATCCAACCATCCATGATTCCCAATTTCAGCCATTTTACTATTCCATCTTTGGACTAATTGCCTAGTCATACATCAACTGATCTAAATATCGATATGATGAAAGATAAACTCCAACCACATAATTGAGTTGAACGATTAAGTGAATGGAAAAATGACTTTGATTTGAATAAGCTAGGTCACGATGATAATTTTGTATTATATATATTTATATTAAAATAATACTAGAAAAAGAAAGGAAATAAATATTTTTAATATTCACTCGGTTAAAATTAGTTTACAGGACAAGTCGGTGTCAAATAGAATCATACATCTCATCTCTTTTCTAATTCAATTTAATGATGAGTGCTCCTAATTTCTCAATATATATTGTTTCTTCCCAATTTCTTTTTGGTTTTTTCAATGTCTTTCACAATAGAGTAGGTGAGAGTTAGTTGTTAATTGAGCAATGAGAATTTTGACTCCCTATGATATATTGGCCCATATGTATATTTTTTATGATGATTGTAAGTAAGATTGATCTCTTCAATATAATACTTTTTCTTTCTCCCTATCCTTTTATCTAAAATATACTTGTAGAACTTGTCAATAATAAACATATAAATATACCAAAATAAAAAAAATGATAGTTACACTCAACCACCCATGATTCCCAATTTTATAAATATACTAAAATAAAAAAATAATAGTTATACTCAACCACCCATGATTCCCAAGTTTAATCATTTGACTCTTTGGACTAAATGCCTAGTCATCCAACCATCCATGATTCCCAATTTCAGTCATTTGACTATTCCATCTTTGGACTAAGTGCCTAGTCATACATCAATTGATCTAAATATTGATATGATCAAAGATAAACTCCAAGCATGTAATTGAGTTGGACGATTAAGTGAATGGAAAAATGACTTTGTTTTGAATAAGCTAGGTTACGATTCACACGAGGATAATTTTGTATTATATATATTTATTAAAATAATATTATTAAAAGAAAGGAGAAAGTATTTTTAATATCACCTAGTTAAAAATAGTTTATGGGACAAGTGGGGTGTCAAATAGAATCATACATTTCATCTCCTCTCTAATTCAATTTAATGATGAGTGTTCTCAATTTCTGAGTACATACTGTTTCTTCCCAATCTTTTTTTGGTCTTTTTCAATGTCATTCACAATAGAGTAGGTGAGAGTTAGTTCTTAAATGAGCAATGAGAATTTTGAATCTCCATGATATATTGGCCCATATGTACGTTTTTTATGATGATTGCACGTGGGATCGAATTCTTCAATATAATACTTTTTCTTTCTCCTTATCTTTTTATCCAAAATATGCTTGTGGAACTTGTCAATAATAAAAATAATTTTCTCTTTACCTTTCGTGGGACACATGTTTAGGTAAATATCCCATTTGTTGAACCATTTGATATTTTGCCACATCCAAGTCTTATTTCTTTTACACAAAATGTTAATCTTAGACAATATGTCCCCATTTTTCTCTACTATTTTTAAATATCTTATAAGTCCCACTATATCAAGTAGTTCGATAGAGACAATCCTCATTTCACTCAGCATAATATCAACAAAAAATTGAACGTTTAATTTTGAAATTTTTGTAATCAAACGCTTTAATTTTTTAATTGTTAATTTTTTAATTTTTTTTCACTTAAAATATTGAGTTATTTACCATTGTTTGTAAGTGACTATTCCAGTTTTTTTTAATGTAATCAAGATAGAATGTGATAAGAACATTATGAATATTTTAAGTTTTGATGTGTAATTTATTATTTTTAATATATAAAGAAAATATTATATAACTATAGGTTATTTTACGAGTATTGAATTTAATCTTTCTAATTTAAATATATAAAATATCTGCTTTTTTGGATGTAATCGAGATAAGATGTTATAGGGACATTCTAAGTATTTTAAGTTTTGGTTGGTAGTTCATTATTTTTAATATATAGTTTTTTTATATAATGGTAAGTTGTTTTATGAGTATTGAACTTAATTTTTCTAATTTAATTATATAAAATATCAGTTTTTTTGGGATGTAATCAAGATGGGATGTGATAGGGAAATTCTGTGTATTTTAAGTTTTGTGATAGGGACATTCTAAGTATTCTAAGTTTTGGTTTGTAATTTTTTTAAAGTAGGATAGTAACTTTATGTTATTTAAAGTATATTACATAATATTTTTAAATGTGTGAATTGTTTTTTTAATATTTTATAAATAAATTTAATAATATAAATTTAATTTTAAATAAAATTTATTGATAAATTAAAATTTTAAATTTATTTTAAATTATATTTATAAAATTTAAAGAACATATAAAATTAAATATAAATTTAAAAATTATGATAATTAAATATCAACATAAAAATTATGAAGATTAAAAATAAAATAATTTAATTATAATAACAATTATATTATAAAAATAGAATATGAATCTAAAATAATCAAGTTATAATTAATAATTATATTATAAACATAGTAAAATGATTAAGTTATAATAACAATTATATTATTAATATAGAAAGTAAAATGATTTAGTTATAATAATAACTATATATAAAAATAAAATAATTTAGTTATAATAGCCATATGAATGTATATAATATAGCAATGTAAAAAAATGATAGTCATACTCAACCAACCATAATTCCCAATTTTAATCATTTGACTCTTCCATTTGGACTAAATGCCTACTCATCCAACCATCCATGATTCCCAATTTCAGTCATTTTACTATTCCATCTTTGGACTAATTGCCTAGTCATACATCAACTGATCTAAATATCGATATGATGAAAGATAAACTCCAACCACATAATTGAGTTGGACGAATAAGTGAATGGAAAATGACTTTGCTTTGAATAAGCTAGGTCACGATGATAATTTTGTATTATATATATTTATATTAAAATAATATTAGAAACAGAAAGGAAATAAATATTTTTAATATTCACTCCGTTAAAATTAGTTTACAGGACAAGTCCGGTGTCAAATAGAATCATACATTTCATCTCTTTTCTAATTCAATTTAATGATGAGTGCTCCTAATTTCTCAATATATATTGTTTCTTCCCATTTTTTTTTTGGTTTTTTCAATGTCTTTCACAATAGAGTAGATGAGAGTTAGTTCTTAATTGAGCAATGAAAATTTTGACTCTCTAAGATATATTGGCCCATATGTATATTTTTTTATGATGATTGTAAGTAAGATTGATCTCTTCAATATAATAATTTTTCTTTCTCCCTATCCTTTTATCTAAAATATACTTGTAGAACTTGTCAATAATAAACATATAAATATACCAAAAAAAAAAAAATGATAGTTACACTCAACCACCCATGATTCCCAATTTTATAAATATATATAAATATACTAAAATAAAAAAATAATAGTTATACTCAACCACCCATGATTCCCAAATTTAATCATTTGACTCTTCCATTTGGACTAAATCCCTAGTCATCCAACCATCCATGATTCCCAATTTCAGTCATTTGACTATTCCATCTTTGGACTAAGTCCCTAGCCATACATCAACTGATCTAAATATTGATATGATCAAAGATAAACTCCAACCATGTAATTGAGTTGGACGATTAAGTGAATGGAAAAATGACTTTGTTTTGAATAAGCTAGGTTACAATTCACACGAGGATAATTTTGTATTATATATTTATTAAAATAATATTATAAAAAGAAAGGAGAAAATATTTCTAATATCACCTAGTTAAAATAGTTTATGGGACAAGTGGGGTGTCAAATAGAATCATACATTTCATCTCCTCTCTAATTCAATTTAATGATGAGCGTTCTCAACTTCTGAGTACATATTGTTTCTTCCCAATCTCTTTTTGGTCTTTTTCAATGTCATTCACAATAGAGTAGGCGAGAGTTAGTTCTTAAATGAGCAATGAGAATTTTGACTCTCCATGATATATTGGACCATATGTATGTTTTTTTATGATGATTGCACGTGGGATCAAATTCTTCAATATAATACTTTTTCTTTGTCCCTATCCTTTTATCCAAAATATGCTTGTGGAACTTGTCAATAATAAAAACAATTTTCTCTTTACCTTTCGTGGGACACATGTTTAGGTAAATACCCCATTTGTTGAACCATTTGATATTTTGCCACATCCAAGTCTTCTTTCTTTTACACAAAATGTTAATCTTAGACAATATGTCCCCATTTTTCTCTACTACTTTTAAATATCTTATAAGTCCCACTATATCAAGTAGTTCGATAGAGACAATCCTCATTTCACTCAGCATAATATCAACAAAAAACTGAACGTTTAATTTTGAACTTTTTGTAATCAAAAGCTTTAATTTTTTAATTGTTAATTTTTTAATTTTTTTTTTTCGCTTAAAATATTGAGTTATTTACTGATGCGGGAGCATGTGACTCAGAGGGGAAAAATCTTCCAAATTATTTCAAAATAAAAAATAAAAAAAAATCTACAGGCAAGGGAGTGGGGTCCTTTAGCATGCAATTTCTATGCTTTCTTAGTTAAAACATAGAATAAATTCTAGCAATAAATCATGATATTTGTAACAGAGCTTTTCAAGCTTTAAATCATCCTGTAAAGCATGATTTTCTTTGTATCGGATAAGGACCGAGAGGGCCTATCCTTAGTTATAAATAAAGAGGTAGCAAAGCTCTCCAGAGACAGAGGAGAGGGGCGAGTGCCATATTATTATTTTGAAAAAAAATTTCTCTCAGCGTCTCTTATTAATGACTCTGTAGTATGCATACACAAATTATTGGATGGTACGACGGTGTTGAAGAGTTTCCCTTTCATTGCTGCACCACAGGCCCTTTAATTACATTTTATAAGTTTCGCGTATATTTCAGTTTACATTAAGGATTCATGCAATTTTCCATTAAGCGGGCACTGTAGCGGACGTCAAATATTATTAATATTGGTTCTTACCCTTATCATGTCCGAATCAATAGTGCAACGCATCAGGAGGGGCCTTTAAACTCTTAACTGTGTGAGCTCCGATATTCCGGAGCCGTAGTATTATAAATTGCAGTGTATAAAGATTTCGGGTCCGAAAGGAGCCTTTGGTATGGCTAAGTGGGAGAGCTTCGATATCCCGGAGCCGAAATACTATAGAGTGGAGCTTAATGGGTTGGGTCCAGAAGGGCTTAGGACTGTACGCTCCATAAACGGATCCGAAATATTTTAGAGAGCAGTTTGAAGGAGGCGTCGGGTCCGCAGAACCATTTCATTATAACACGCCGATAAGGGACTGCCGATAGGCCGGACTCGAAATCCATATAAAAGGGATCCTGTAGTGCGTCGGGTCCGCAGAGTATATTGGAGACAGTGGCACTTTGGAGATCCGCCGATAGCGATCGCTGATATCGCATCAGGGCAAAGGAAAAGAGACAAGTGTTATAAGGTAATTCTTTTAGAATTATCGTGCGATAATGTAAAGCCGATAGTATTATAAAGCAATTCTTTTAGAATTGCTGCCCGATAGGAGAAAATCCTCTATCAGTTAATGACTGATACGCCTGAAGAAGTAGAAGAAAGGGAAATTGATCAAGACATTGAAGAACTTGCAGGTAGATTAGGTAGATTGTCTCTAACGTCTGCACACTCGCCATCATTAGTGGTATCAGAGCCATCAACTGACATTGAATTGAATCTCAGGAGCAGAAGAAGGATGGCTTTCAGAGTTGGAAGAGGACGAGGACGTGGTGGAAGAGGACGACTTGCTGCAAATGTTGAACTAATGGAAACAGTAGAAGAGCTGCGAGCTAGAGTGGATGCATTAACTTCAGATAAAATATAGATGATGGAGATGTCAGTGAGCCCGAAATTGAAGCTGCTAAAGAGGAGGAAGCTGTATAGGTTACTCCTGAGATGAGGTTCTTTCAATCAGTGTTAAAATCCACAGCCAGGCCATGGAACTAATTAGTACCAGTATATCAAGGAGGACTGAATCCAGAAGAATTGATTGACTGGATTAACAGCATGGAGAAATTCTTCGATTACGAGGAAACAGAGGATGAGAAGAAAGTAAAGTTTGCTATCACCAAGTTAAAAGGCCACGCAACACTCTGGTGGGATGGTGTGCAGGCAGAAAGGAAGAGACTTGGTAAGCAGCCAATCAAGAACTGGAGCCGAATGGTAGCAAAGTTAAGAGGTAAGTTCTTGCCAAGTAATTATCAGCAAATGTTGTTTAGACAAATGCAAAATCTTAGACAGAGAACTTTAACGGTAAAGAATATACAGAAGAGTTTTATAAAGTAAGCATAAGAGCTGGAGAAGCCTAAGACACAGATGAGAAGGTGGCTAGATACATGAATGGCCTCAGGATGGACATTCAGGATGAGATAAGTCTATTGTCTCCTAAAACAGTAGAGGAAGCTTATCAGATAGCGCTGAAAGCTGAGGAAAAACTCATAAGGAAGCAGTCTTCCAAAGGGAGAGGGACTTTCAGAGGAAAAGGAAGTCAAGGTGGTAGAGGAAGATCTACAACACCTAGAGATTGAGCTAGCAGTAACTCAACCCAGCATGCAACCAGAGAAGGTGATGCAAGAGGCAGAGGGAGTTTTTCCAGAGGAAGAGGAGGTGTCGCACAGAATGTGTCGATCTTGCGGACAAGATAGACCTTCCTACAATCTAAAGAAGACCTAATGACAAGAAAACCAACCAAACACTATCTTTCTCTAAATATGCTTCAATAAGCAATAGAAAACAAGGGTTTTTAGGGCCTACCTTTGGTCCAACGCAAGCTTGTGGATGCCCTCACTCTTTTGATCCAAATGAGCTCCTCTTCACGAATATGCAAATACAAACAAGGAAAACAAATTAAATAGCACCTGAAAAACCAATTGCATAAAACATATTTAACATGAAAGTCAAGGAGTCCATGAAACAAATAACATAAGATACTTGTTGAGAAAAATGAGTTTGATTGAATTAATTCAAAAGAAGAAGAACTTTACAACCTTTTCTTGACGCTGTACAAGCTCTTCCCAGGGTCCAACAAGATGTCTCCTCTACTTTGACAAGTTTCACTCACTCTCCAATGGAACCAAGAGGTATGTGATCTTTCCTCTCACGCTCAACCAAAGAGTCTTAATTTCACCAGCATTTACCCTCAAAATGTTCAGCTTCTAACCTCCCTAGTCCTCACCCCAATGCCTGTATTTATAGTGCAATGGAGGGAAGTTACTAGGTCCTCCTTTAAAGGGATAGCTCCTTTAGTCAAGGGATTAGCTCCTTCTCTTTTGGGATGCATGAACCACCTCAGAGCGAACAATCCACGTCAAAATTCCTTCTAGAAAACTCTAGAATTAATCCAAAGTGAGTTTTTTAAGATAAAACTTGCGCCTTTTGACTTTCATAGGGGTCCGCACCTACACCGTTAGAGACAGAGCGGGTAGGTACACAGCTTTTGTACACAGAAGGTGCGGGACCGTAGGTGACCATGAGAGAAAGTGCGGAACCAGAGTTACATTGATTTTTAATATCTTTCTCCCACTTCCAAAGCTTGATTTGAAGAGCTGAGGTCTTAGACTTGCTTAGGAGGACAGTACAAGTGATGATAGACCCATACTGACTGCAAATAATCATGGTGACGATATTTTAGTGTAACAGATTGCCCCCTAAAGTGCGAAGTCTATAGTAGATGAGGATTTCATTTATCATATAGGAAGAGTGAAGTACTTTATCATTTCGAGGATCATCTTGTGGAGAGCCTGGTCGGAACCTGTAAAAACATTCAATGCAAGATATATATATGAGATCATATCATCGCTGAGGTAGGCATTCCCATACTCAGATCAAAACTAACTAGAAAACTATCTACTGCTCTGATATAGGAATGATCTTGTAAAACATCACAAGTATGGACTCATGTGAACACAGTATGGACGCAGCCATCTGTTTATAAATAGTCCACAATACAATGAATACAAAATTCCTCGCAGCCTGGATGGCAGGAACTAGATCCAGGGTCTTCATTTCTACTTCCAGAAAAAGTACGATTCTATCCATGCGAATAAATGTGTTGAGCTCGAACATGGTAGAAACCACTTGATTACCAGTCAATGATGTAAAATGTTAACAAGTGTGAGAGAAACCACCAGTGATGTCAATGGCTCTCAAAGTACCCAGTACAATCCATGAGATGTGAGTAAATGTGTTGATGTCAAACATATCACAGAATCCTTCGATCGAAAGTCAATGATGTAAATTTTCCTTGAAGGCGAGAAACCTGCCATTGAGGCATGCAGATCTCAAGGTACTGACGATTTCTAGATCATCTTTCTAGATAATGAGCTGATGTCGATAGAAAGCGATCCGTCGTAGGCAAGCCCACCACACGAAATCATAGATCAAGTTTGAAGAAATTTAGTTGCAAGGACTGACTCAGGGATGGTCAAGATGGATGACAGATATTTTTACATATGAATGGCTTACTGGCAGTGACCTCTTGAACACATAACGACATGACAGATGGCTTGGTGACAATTGACCCAAAGTTAATACCCAGAAACCGGCTGAAGACTTTCAATGTGGTTTGATCAACTGTTAGGCAAAGGATTTCCCAACCCAGGTGAATAAAAGTGTCATGTTCAAGAGTGGTTGCAAAGTATGAAAAACAGGCTCATTTTCCTCTCTTTTCCCCCACCATTTCTCGCAAGTACCTCTTTATTTTTGACAAGCTTGAGGAGGATAACATTTGCTTGATTATAAGCTCATCCTTCGGATGAGTCCAACTTAGTTTAAATTCGAACCCTAAGAAGGAGTGGTTCGTTCCTGTTTGTAATTGAACAGGTCCTTTACTGTGGAATTTTAACGAGTCCAGTATAGGAGAAACTCGACGTTTTTCAATTTTAGAGAGTCTGAAAAACTTAAGAAGACTCCAGGGTTGACCTTTTTCGTAGATTTGTGTCTCCCAAGCCCGAAAAAGTATAAAATAATACTTGAGAGAATCGCTTGATCTTTTACGACCAAGGAGTACTTTTCGTTATTAGTGTCACTGATCTGAAAAAGTAAAAAGCGATCAACGACACGTTTTTATAACCAATATCGAATTTGAAACGACAAAAATCCGGCAATCTTTTCATGTTTTTACGGTTGGAAAAGAGCTGTAAGTGGACCGTCTTTTAATTCCGTTTTAACGAGTGTAAAAGAAACGCTCGGCAATCTTTTCATGTTTTAGGAGTCAGAAAAGGGCTTAAATATGACTCTACTTGTTTTTTCGTTGAAAATGATAGATTTCGCCTGAATAATCCTTTATTCTGCACAAAAACACAAACATTACTCATACCTGTTTGAAATGGATAAAAGCGTTGCAAAATACCTTTTCAAAGTGAAACATAAACAAATTTGTGATTTATTTATTCAAAAAACTTATAAAAAGGGCCTTTGTCAATTCATTTTTACCGTTCGAGTTTGGGTAAGAAAATAGTGCTTTTGCTTAGAAAACTTCCCGTGAATATTATGGAAAATCCAACCGTCGGAATCGAGCGTCGTCTTCTCCAGGTAATCCACATCATCCTACTCTTCATTTTCAACCGTTTAGTTTTTTGATTTAGTCCCTCATTTCATTTTTTGGGAGGGTTTTTAGGCGCAAAACCCGCGCGCGGGGGTCCGCAGGTTTACCATTGCGGACCCGCGGACCCCGACTTTTTCTCCATTGGGAAAAAGCTCGGGGTCCGCACCTTCCGTGTAGACAAAGTGTGGACCCACGCACTGTGTCTAACGTGGAGGGTGCGTACCCCGCAGCAAGGGTTTTGAACCCAAAATTTCTCAAAAATGGACCAATCAAAATGTTTTCTAGCAATCTAATTAATCTTTATACTTGATGCAGAGAGTATATCATGCTAGATTGGCGTGAAAGGGAGCATGAGGACGTGGATACTGCCACATGGAATCATCAGCCTTCACTTGATGCTTTGAGGGCATGCGGACTGTACAAATTCTGGACCATTCCTGGCATGAGGGCTCAGGTAGATTTCTTGCAGTGGCTGGTTGACAGATGGAGCATACAGGACCAATGCTTTTTCATTGGCGGGCACCGGATCGAAATCGAGCCGAAGGAAATTTATTTCTTGACTGGTTTGCCTAAGAGAGGCGAGGACTTGACTCTATTCGGGACTAGGCCAGGTGGTCAGTCTGTCGATAGCCTCCAGCTAGAGTACTGCAATAGCCAGGCTAAAGACAAAGGGATAGACATAAAGACCATATCCCGTCCTGAGCTCATGGTGATTGCGTTTACTGTCACCAGACTTTGCGGAGCTGCCGCATTACATATTGCCACTGGATCCTAGATGCGTATGGCAGTTGATTGCTTTCGAGGCACCATCTTCAACTGGTGTAATGCTGTGCTGGCCAATGTGAAAGCCCAATTGACCAGGGCCAAGAGTGGACGACTAAAGACCTTTGGTTATGGGGCTTTGGTCGTGAGTTTTGGCCTGGAGAGGGTTCCTATGCTGATCCCATAGCACCTTACTGTTGCAGCTGGGCTTCCTCGAGAGCCCAAACTGATGCGATGGGTCGCAGTCATGGCCCGTCACCCGGACGAGAGGACAGAAGTTGCTCGGTTCAAACCTGAGTATTTCCAATGGTTGGAAAGTCAAGTTTTTTCCATTCAGGACTTTGCTTACGCTGGGATGGATTTCCGTGGTGACCCAGACATGGCTCTTCCACCAGGAGAGCAGTGGGACGAGTCAGGTAAAATCCTTTTCAACTTTTCCTATTTAATTTTTTTTTTATTTTTCCCATCGTCTCAAAACTGATAGTAAAAATTTCAAATGCAGATGTGGGTCCACAGCGACCAGACACTCTTCGGCCTTTCAAGAGGAGGCAACCAGTTGCACCCGCGCTAGCCCCACAGGAAGAATCAGCAGAGGTTTTGGCCGAATTGGAGAGTCATCTTGAGCGCTTGACAGGGGATATTCTGAGACCACTATAGACGACATTCCTCGTCGACTTCAGCGCTATGTGATTGGAGTCCCGAGACCTTTTAGGAGGTTCCTTTGCACGGTGGCCCGGGCAGTGGTTTCTTATAGAGATCATCACCAATGATAGGATGATCGCCTTTTGTGGGCACATGTGACATTTTTGTTTTTGTACTTATCATTTTTGCCGATCATAAGGTGTTTTTCAACCTATGATCGAAGACGATGTATTTTTTGACACACTCCTATATATATATATATATATCACTATTACCAGCTTATATTGTAAATCATGTTATGGAATGGTTTTAAATTTACATGTATGATTATTGCAAATGTCTATTTAACATTCGAGAAGCAATTGCATTTGCTAATGTATTTAAAGACCTTGGAATATGTTGATATTCAATATAATCAAACTCACGTTCCAAGAGATGCACTCTCAAAAATAATCTTAATAACACTGGATTTCTAATGCCATACACTCTATTAAGCTGTAACACAACGAGTTCAGAATCTAACCTCACTATCAAACTCCGAATCCCAAATGAAATAGATTCAGAAAATAACTCAATCACTGCACTGTACTCTGCAATGTTGTTTATTGTTTGACCAAGGCTTACCCCATGCATAGAAACTAACTCGTCAGAGGGCGAATAGATAACCCAAGCTGCGGAAGAGATGTTCCATGTATTACAACAAGCACCATCAGCAAACCCAATGTATGTTTGGAGAGGCATCGACATCTGCAATATCAAGAGTAAAACCAAGATAAGTAGGAAAAATGACGGAAAAACACTCTCTAAGCTAAGCACACTTTTGTTTTTAAACTAAAACACACCAGCTAGAAAGAAAAAACTATCCTAACTAAAAATCTCCATACCCCATTCTTTCAAGCATAGTACCTCTTCAAGTAAAGTCCATTTCTGGGTTTACCCAAAGAGTCCCCATCAAAGTCCACCAATTCATAGGCCCCTTTTGCTAGCATTCGCTTAACAATATAGGGACCATGTCACATAAGAACAAATTTCCCAGCGCCTAATTTATCATTAGCTTGATCATACAATAACACTAGGTCTCCTTCCGAAAAATTTCGAGGGGTCACATTCTGATCATACTGAGCTTTCATACGTTTTGCGTGAGTCTCGATCGCCAATGCAGCATCACGTCGATTCTCATCTAATTGAGTTAAGTATAACAAACGTTTTTCCTCTTCGGAAGTAGTTGGAAGTAACTCGATGGCCATCTGCAGTGATGAGATTTCGCACTCAATGGGTAACACAGCTTCCAAACCATAGACTAGTTGGAAAGGAGTGAACCCTGTTGATGTTTTTACTGAAGTTCGATATGACCAAAGCGCTGAAAATAGCATGTTGTGCCAATTTGACCGATGAATCCCAATGATTCGTCGGATCATGATAACTAAAACTTTGTTGATGGATTCAACCAGACCATTTGCTTGTGGATAATAAGGAGTTGAACTATCGTGACGTAAACCAAGTTGGCCTGTAAGTTCGGTCATCATAACGTTTCAAAAATGACGCCCATGATCAGTGATTATCGCTTGTGGGACACCAAACCTAGGAATTATATGATTGAACATGAAAATTGCAGCTGTCTTGCCGTCTGCCTCGAATGTAGGCATCACCTCGGCCCACTTAGTAAAATAATCTACCGCAAGGATGATATACGCATGCCCCCCGGCCGAGTGAGGGTTACATGTAATAAAATCGATACCCCATTTGGCAAAAGGACCAACGACAATTATAGGGTGGAGAGGAGCAGGTGGAGCACGCATCTTACGATCAAAAATCTGGCAGTTGTGGCATTTTCGGACCGCCATAATACAATATTTAAACAAGGACGACCAGAAATAGCCAGCGCGCAATATCTTTTGGGCTGTGGCATACCCAGACATATGACCGCCACATGCTCCGGAGTGACAGTCATTTAGAACCCTCTCAGCCTCTTCGTGAGTTAAGCAACGTCGAAAAATAGAGTCCGCCCCATGGCGATAAAGAGTATCTCCAATAATTTTGAATTGTTGGGACTGGAATCGAATTTTCCGACGTTCCGACCTTGAAATTTCTGGCCGAAAGGATTGGGTCTGGAGATAGGTGATGATATCCCCATACCACGGATCTAAAGTGCTGATTAGAAACAAAGATTCGTCTGCAATGGGCTCCTCTACCACAGTTTCCGTGTCAGCACGCGGGAAGTCACACATTAACTCTGCAAAAACTAAAGATTTCTTAGACTTAGATTTCTCAAACTCCAAGTCGAACTCCTGCAGGATAACAATCCATTTAGAGTACTTGCCCCCTAGCAATTGTTTGGTCAAAATGTAGATCATAGGGTTGCAATCTGAAATTACTATAGTTTTACGTAGTAAAATGTAGTGACAAAAACGTTGGACAGCTTGAACGGCTGCCAATGCCAATTTCTCCATATGTGAGTATTTTAGCTCAGTTGGCTTTAACGTCCGACTAAGGTAATATATCACATGTTTCGTTCCGAATTCATCTTCCTGAACTAAGACCATTCCAATGGTGGAGTGGGAGGCGGCGAGATACAAGAAGTAATCCTGGTTGTAGTTGGGAGGATGCAACAACGGTGCATGGGTCAACGCGTGTTTGAGTGCATCAAAAGATTTCTGAGCCATCTCATCCCAAGAAAATTGAGTGTTCTGTTTCAACAACCGTGTAAAACCCTTTGTAACCTCGACGTAGTTAGGAATGAATCGTCGTAAAAAGTTTGCTTTCCCCTGCAAACTTTGGAGTTGGCGAAGACTCGAAGGAGGAGGCAAATTGATGATAGCTTCGACCTTCAAGGGATCAACGCGAATGCCGGCTTTCGAAACTACAAATCCCAACAATTGACCCGTTTCTATACAGCAGACACATTTGTGTGGGTTCAACCGAATACGATAATGCCTACACCTCATAAATATTGCTCGTAAATGGACGAGGTGATCAGCTCGATGTAGTGAATGAGCAGGCAAGTCATCGAGATAGGGTTGCACAATGTGCTTGATGTCATGAAATGCATAAGACATCGCCCTTTGAAAAGTTGCTCCAGCATTCTTAAGCCCAAAAGGTAATTTGCAATAAGAAAATGTCCCCCATGGACAAATGAAATCCGTTTTTGGTTGATTGGCAGGTAGAATGTTGATTTGATTGTATCCGGAAAAACCGTCCAGAAAGGAAAATATTTCGCTGCCGGCACAATCATCAATGATTTGATCGATATAGGGAGTTGGGTAGTTGTCCTTTGGACAGGCTCGATTAATGTCCCTATAGTCGATGCATATTCTTATTGTTCCCTGTTTTTTGTTAACCGAAACAATATTTGATACCCAATCTGTTAGCGGGATCGGATAAATGAAACCTGCTTTCAACAGTTTTTCAACTTCTGCTTTAATTGCAGCAGCTTTTCGTGGGTGAATCTGACGCAAACGTTGCCGGACGGGTTTAGCGTCTGGGTAAGTCTTGATCTCATGAACAAAAATCGCGGGATCAATTCCTGGCATTTCCTCATAGGACAAGGCAAACACGTCGTGGAATCCTTGAAATAGAGCCTTATATAATTGAATTTCGTCATCTGTACACGAGGCACCTATATGAATGTTCTCAACAATTCCGGGCTTAACCGAAATGTCAATGGGAATAGTTCGAGAGATGTTTCCCAAATTTAACTCTGAATCGGGATGTTTCATTGGATTCTGAGGTTCCTTGACATATTCAGTCGTAAATATTGATGAGAAATCATTTTCAAAACGATCATCCTCAGGTAAAAACGAAGATCTGTGATGGAGATCTTCCCATGGTAAATCATCTACACATAGGATTTCACGAATTTGCTCATCAGAGTGAACAAGTTCAGAAAATGCAGTTAAATCCGAGGTTGATGTGAAAAGTGATTCCTCACGGACCACATTCATTAAGTCATTTACGGTTGAACACGGGTCGGCAAAAGACTGCACGGCTTTATAGGCAATTTCATATGGACTCAAAGGCATGGAATTACCAAATGAGTCTATTTTATATTCAGAAGGAACGATCCAAGGATCGTCATAAAAAATAGTGTCTGATGTAATCATATGAATAGTTGCAAATGAAGACGATGCGTTGATTGGAGGAAAAGGAAAAGTTCCCAGTAAACCAGCATCTTTAACTAATCCTACTCCAACATCCTTATATGGGATAGTCGTTTTACCGACATGCTGAATACTCTCCAAAGAGGCTGGGTCGGATGAAAAGTAAGCCAGCTGGTCTATTGTTACGATCTTTCCATTATGTGGAAACTTTATGACTCTAAAGACCGATGAAACGACCGTTGTCATAGCGTAAGACCAACTGCGACCCAAGAGAAGGTTGTAGTCTAGAGGGGCATCAACCACCTCCACATCTAGACTAACGGTTTTTCCTTGAACCCCTATAGGCAAATCCTATAGAATGCCAAAAGGATGAAACCCACAGCCATCAAAGGCCTTAAGAATTGTCGGGGATTGATTTAGTGAAGGAGAACCAAGCGATCTCCAACACTGTATCGACATAATACACGTTGAAGCTCCTTCATCAATTACAGTCCGATGAATAGGCTTGTTTTTTACTGTCACTGGAATCTGGAAAGCGATTTGATGAGGCAAACACGGTGTACTATTTTCTAGATCAAAGATTATTAGGTTCGGGTCCTGAATATCAATAGCTCCTATAGCCGACAAAATTAATTTACGCTGTGCTGGGCATGATTGCAGCACTTCCAAAGCCGAAATTGCTGAGGGTGAAACAACTAAATCCTCAACAATGTTATAATTCTGAGCCGCTCTCGCATGTGGATTGAAAGCTGACTTTCGAAGTATACCCTTGGCTGGCGGTTTGATTACTAAGTCTGGATTAGGTTTCTCGATCTGTAGTGGATCGGAACCGGGAGCTGAGGTTGATGGATTAGAATGAGAAGATTCTGCTTCTTTACCATCAATAGGACTTTTACTACCATAATCTTGCGATCAAGTCGCAATCCTTACATGGGACATCATCAATATGGGTTCTTCATTGGCACTCGAGGAAGAACCTATCATCTTGCTATCTTGACTCGGAAATGGATCCTTCAAAACAGCAGGAGTTTCAGAACCTTTGACGATCTTCGCAACCTCTGCTCGATGAGGGCAGTCTCTTATGAAATGTTCTTCGTCACAAATGAGACATGGATAACGAGGTTTGAACTTTTCATCATTGGATTCTGCCTTTTCAGATTTCTATTTTGAACTTTTGTCCGTTTTATTCTTCTTCTTTCCTTTCTTCTTCCCACCGGATTTTGATTTAGCCGTAGATGACTCTACAACGTGGATATCGGTGGAAACCTCTACAGAAGAATCTCCTGTCGGGGAATCAGGCAAGGTTATGATAGGAGAAGGATTCTTGGAAGACTTCTTCTTACTTTTAGTGTTAACCGTACCAATCATACCGTCAGCGGCATGAGATCCCGAAGGAACTTCAGTGATTTGATTTGACTTGGAAAGATCAGGGATCTTTTCGTGTAACATACATGACTGAGTATAGACCAAGTCAAGGTACTGTGCTTGAGCAATCACTTGCTCCTCAGTAACAACTTCGGCTTTAGCAACATATTCAGTGATCCTTGGCAACAAAGATTTTACAAACCACTCAGCCAAGATTTTATCCAGAATAAATACCTTCACTAAACGTCGTCGACGTCTCCACTCATGAATATGATCTGAAATGTACGTGGATGTCGATTTTTTTAGCGAAGTTAACAATTCCATGCCATTGTCATATCTGACTGGCAACTGAAAATGATTTAAAAACAAGGTAGCTAACTGACTAAAATTATAAAAAGTTCCTCGTGGTAACTCAATGTACCACTTGGCCGCGAGACCAATTAGAGTGCGCTGGAAAAGTCTAAGACGAATCGAATCATCTGTGATGGAGTTAGACGCACACCAGAGGTGGTAAGTCATCACATGGTTCGACGGGTCCTCTCTAGATTTAACTTCGAACTTGGGAATGCCACTGGGAAACTTATTCAGCATTGGCGGCCAAAACGGAAGATAATTAATTGGATCATTCGTTAGGCGCGACAAATCAGGTAATTCCAAAGCTGCGATAAATGGTAACTACCGATTAGGATCCCTAAAACTCTGGGTCATGAGACCAGCCCCAGGAGGAGGATATCTGAGATAACTAGGAATAGGAATCACGTTCGGGATATTGTATCCTCCTGGAAAACCAGGATTAACATGACCGTACTGGGGTTGTTGAGGTTTTTGATAAGTGTACCCAAGATACGGTTGATACTGATAAACTGGCTGCTGGACAGCAGGACCGAATTGGTACTGTCCCTGGTACGGTTGAAAGGTGAATTGAGGTTGAGTTGTGACAACCGTACTTAAACCAATTTTTCCTACAAGCATCTGAACCGTAGTTTGAATCGTGGATCCAGACGGTGGTAAAGATGTCTGAGGAGTAGATACAAGAACAGTAGAAACCGGAGCTATCGATACTCCAGAAGTAGGTGGGGTAGATTGAACAGACGTTGTGGCAGTTGCAGCAGTCGTTTGAGATGGAGTACGAGGCGCAGTAGGCCCAGACTGTGAAACTACCGAAGGTACAAAAGTTTGAATGTTAGACTGGACTGGTTGCTGGAGTGAACCAGAAACTGGGTTGTCCAGTTTGAGATGACAACTGTACACTTGGCTGCAACACCTGTTGAGTTTGCGATGGATCCCACACTATGTTCATTCCGGGTACTGACCCATAACAGGTTGAGAATATTGAGGACTATAACTGGGTTTGGGGTAGGATTGATAATTGAAAGGTATATTTCCCGTTCCTTGAACATAAGATTGACCTTGGGGTGGTTGGAAACCTTGGTTTGAGTACTGACCTTGGGGTAGATACCCCTGAGGCACGTACTGATACTGGGGTTGACCTTGAGGTATAAATTGATACTGGGGTTGACCTTGGGGTACAAATTGAGTCTGGGTTTGACCTTGAGGAACGTATTGTACCGTAGGCACGTACTGTCCTTGAGGTTTCCCCCCAGATGCAAATTATGTACCTTGAGGTTGCCCCCCAGGCGTTAATTGAGGCTGCCCCCCAGGCGGTAACTGGCCACCTTGAGGTTGAGAAATGGGAATAGAACCTGACATCATAAGAATGTCTTCTACGCTCAACGGCTTTGCACCATTTCTTCCAGTGAATAACCCTTGTTCAATAGGCTGAGGAGATGCTCCCGAAAAAGTACCAGAAAGTGACTGATACCCAGAGGGAACAGAAGCACCACCGTACAAAAAAGATTCAGGCGATTGAGTAAACATGGATGACTGACCTGACATATTTACGGGAGTATAAAAACCTCTAGGGTGATAAGGAGCACGAGGTGGTGAAAAACTTAACACTGGGTTTTCCAAATAATTAGTCAAAGAAAGATACCAAGTAGTACTTCTAGGTGGACTGTAAAAAATTGATTCACGCTCCCTTAGATCAATAACAGGTTGATTTTCAGGGACAGGGATGCCTACTTCTTCTTCCGGAGCAAGTTCTTCAATAGCTATCAAACCAGAAGGAAGATTTTCGGTGATTACTCTTTCTACCCTAGGTGAATTAGGACCACTAGAAGTTGGAGAGACAAACCTCGATGTTGGAGTAACAGGTTCAAATATCTCAGGTTCTTCACCTATATCACTAGTAGATGAAAAGCTACCAGCAAATTCGGAAACCGAAATAGATTCAGGATTATAACCTGTTACTAGAGTTTGGTAATTAGGATGTACAACCAACGAAGACTCTCCTTCTTCAGGTGACCCAACTTTACTGCCACTAGGAGTTACGAGGACTTTCAAGCCTTCAAGATGGCTCGGGACTTCTTCAGGAGGTTGGCCCCGAAGTCTACAGGACTTCCTCAATAAATCAGCCACGGTTACAAACTCAGGAGACTGGACCCGAAGTCTACGAGACTGTCTTGGTAATTCAGCCACAGTTAAAAACTTTTAACTACTTCACATGCAAACAAAGTAAAATCTCAATGAAAAACACCTAAAGCCTCTAAAGAACCAAACAAATTTGAATCACACGCCTAAAGAATCTAGAGATCAAACACACACAAACAGTAACATTCCGGACCGAAAGCACTAGTTGGTGATGAAATCCAACATCGCAGAATTCAGTACAGAAATGGCGGTTGGAACAGTTACCCCGGCAAACTGCTTAATGAATAGACTGGACCAAGTTCCTCCACTTAACCATCTCGAGTGAAGTGAACCCCCCAGAAAATCCAAGTGAGTCTAGCCGACGTCTGCTCCAAGTACAGTGGGATCTTCCCACCACTGTCACCTTTGGAAGAATCCTAAAGAATATGGCCACTAAGGTTACCAACTAAGACAAATACACTTGGGGGAACAGTCTACGATCCGATACGCACGCAAGGGCAGAGTAGCAAGCTCAATCCCCTTGAAGGCTCCTTGACATAATCCAAGGTTTACCAACAAGTGACCCCAGGCTCCTCGACAATGGTTAATTCGAGGTTTACCGTTTTAATACGTGAATATCTAGCGTCGTTCCCAATGAGGAAGGATTGATTCCCACACTGGTTCATACACGATCTCGTGATTCTCCTTTAAGAGGAGCTTTCCCAGAGCATAAATGCAGCAATTGGATTTCTTCCTACCACAAGATATAGCTACTTGTTTGTTTTTACTGTCCTGGAGAGTTAATTACTCTCCTACTCCAAGACACTAGCCTAAGCTAAGTTGGTGTATCAGAGCCCTAGAAATAAAATGTTACTAGGTGAATTTTACTTTAAGCATTAATTTTAGTGGTTGTTGTTTAAGTCAAGAGGTGGCGGAGATGAAACTCGTGGTGTAAAGACTCGACTCAAAATCACTAAAAAGATGCACCTAAGATGATTTAAACAATCTTTTCTCTTCGATGAACTTCTAAACTAAGAAAGAGTTTGAGAATGCAAATACTTTGTAAACACAAATCTTTCTCAATTAAACAAATTAAAAGAAGAGCTTTTCCTTTCCAAAGCACTCAATGACGAGACAACTAGCTATTTCACACAATTTTCCCTTTTCTTTTCAAAGCGCTCAATCACTACAAAAGACAAACTTTTCCAAAAGAGATTTTGTTTTTTATATTTTGTAAATAAAACACTCAAAACTAATGAAAATGACTAACTTTGAGAGCTACAAACTGTAAAAAACTACTTGAAGTCAAAGCCTACTAAAAGTATTTTTGAGGATGTTTTACTTAGCTAAATGTGAGCTAAGGACTAATTTATGCAGAATCACAATTAGTCAAAAAACAACCAATCTTTCGTTTTCTTTTAAAAAAAAAATGAAAATTCCAAACTTTCAACTACAAGCTTTTCGAAATTTTGAAATGAGAAAACTCAAAGCGAATTCCTCAACAAGGGGAGATTTCATCAATGGTCAGACTCATAAGAATACTTTTAGACACCAAATTAATCTAAGGTCCCTACGGCTTCTAAGCTCAGAGCCACTACACAACCAAAAACGAAAAACAAACCCAACAAGCAAAATTCCTAGGAATTCCACCTAAAACCCTAATGCTAATGAAATTAAACCAAGGAAAGTTTTTGACAGGGAACAAGCAGGTCCGGGCAATGGCTAAAACCTATAAACAAATTCCAAACTGATAAAAAAAGAAAAATTTAAAATTTTTCAAATTTTTGACAGGGTACGCAGGCAACCTGTTTACACAGGTGCGTCCATGCTCTGTGCACAAAGCAAAAGTGCGTACAAGTACGCACTGTTCTTAACTCAGAGGGTGCGTACCTCTCCCAAAACTATGAAAAATGAAAACTAACTCAAAAGTAACTAAATTCACCCAATCCCACAATCATCAAGTCAAAAACAGAAACAGAAAATACATTTTGTCAGGTCAAAGTATAGACAAAGAAAACAATCAAGTCCCCAGTGGAGTTGCCATTTTGTCGCACGGAATGTGTAGATCTTGCGGACAAGATAGACCTTCCTAGAATCTAAAGAAGACCTAACGACAAGCAAACCAACCGGACACTATCTTTCTCTAAATATGCTTCAATAAGCAATAGCAAACAAGGGTTTTTAGGGCCTACCTTTGGTCCAACGCAAGCTTGTGGATGCCCTCGCTCTTTTGATCCAAATGAGCTCCTCTTCGCGAATATGCAAACACAAACAAGGCAAACAAATTAAATAGCACTTGAAAAACCAATTGCATAAAACATATTTAACATGAAAGTCAAGGAGTCCATGAAACAAATAACATAAGATACTTGTTGAGAAAAATGAGTTTGATTGTATTAATTCAAAAGAAGAAGAACTTTACAACCTTTGCCTTGACGTTGTACAAGCTCCTCCCAGGGTCCAACAAGATGTCTCCTCTACTTTGACAAGTTTCACTCACTCTCCAATGGAACCAAGAGGTATGTGATCTCTCCTCTGAAGCTCAACCAAAGAGTCTTAATTTCACCAGCATTTACCCTCAAAATGTTCAGCTTCTAACCTCCCTAGTCCTCACCCCAATGCCTGTATTTATAGTGCAATGGAGGGAAGTTACTAGGTCCTCCTTTAAAGGGATAAAGCCCTCCTTCAAAGGGATAGCTCCTTTAGTCAAGGGATTAGCTCCTTCTCTTTTGGGATGCATGAACCACCTCAGAGCAAACAATCCACGTCAAAATTCCTTCTAGAAAACTCTAGAAATAATCCAAAGTGAGTTTTTTAAGATAAAACTTGCGCCTTTTGACTTTCACAGGGGTCTGCACCTACACCGTTAGAGACAGAGCGGGTAGGTACGCAGCTTTTGTACACAGAAGGTGCGGGACCGTAGGTGACCATGAGAGAAAGTGCGGAACCAGAGTTACATTGATTTTTAATATCTTTCTCCCACTTCCAAAGCTTGATTTGAAGAGCTGAGGTCTTAGACTTGCTTAGGAGGATAGTACAAGTGATGATAGACCCATACTAACTGCAAATAATCATGGTGACGATATTTTAGTGTAACAGGAGGCAGAGGAAGAGGCAGAGAAATAAGATGTTACAGATGTAACAAGCTGGGACACAGAGCTTTTGAGTGCCCAGAGAATGCAGACATAAAGAAGAGGAATGCAATTGTTGCACCAGCTAAGGAAGAAGCACCAGCGGCAGCGGTAGCAGAAGAAGAAAATACACCAGAAAGAGGTGAATCTCTGGTGGTTAATAAAGTCTTACTTAAGCCAGTGAAAGAGGTGGCTGCTGAACCACCACAAAGGAAAACTTTATTCAGGACAGTGTGCAAAGTCCAAGGGAAATGTTGTCAGATGATCATTGATAGTGGCAACACTGATAATTTGGTCTCTACAGAAGTAGTGGAGTAATTGAATCTGAAGACAATGAAGCACCCAACACCTTAAAAGGTGTCATGGTTACAAAAGGGACATCAATTGTTGGTAAGTGAATAGTGTGAAGTGGATTTTCAAGTGGGCAAGTACAAAGATAAAATTATTTGTGATGTGATGCCTATGGACGTGTGTCACATATTGCTTGGAAGGCCTTGACAATATGACAAAGGAGCCATACATGACGGGAAGAGAAACACCTATAAATTTGGAAAAGATGGTGTTAATCATACATTGTTGCCTCCGCAAGAAGAAGATGTATCGGGACAGAAGACTGGTCCAAAAACTCTGTTACTTGGAGGGAAGGAATACTTGAAGCAGATTGAAGAAAATGAGGTAAATTTTGCTGTGATTTGTAAGCCCAAGGTAATCTTGACTTCTACTAAAATTTCTGAATTACCCATTGAAATTCAAGAAATGCTGGAGACTTATTATGATATTATTGTTGATGATTTGTCTAATGAATTACCGCCAATTCGGAAAATCAATTATCATATAGACTTGATTCCTGGAGCAAGTCTACCTAGCAAAGTAGCATATAGAACGACTCCTGCAGAAAATGAAGTTAAGAAACAAGTGCAAGAATTGCTTGACAAGGGGTTGATTAAGGAAAGCCTGAGTCCTTGTGCGGTGCCAACAATGCTGAGCCCGAAGAAAGATGGAGGCTGGAGAATGTGTACAGATTCAAGAGCCATCAATAAGATTACAATCAGGTACAGATTTCCATTACCCAGAATTGAAGATTTAATGGATTGCTTGTCTGGCGCAAAATATTTTTCAAAGTTAGATCTTAAAAGTGGTTATCATCAGATAAGGATAAGAGAAGGGGATGAATGGAAAACCGCTTTTAAGACCAATGAAGGATTATATGAGTGGAGAGTGATGCCTTTTGGGTTGTCCAATGCACCAAGTACATTCATAAGGCTTATGAATGAAGTTCTTAAAGAATTCATTGGTAAATTTGTAATAGTATACCTAGACGACATATTAGTCTATAGCAGATCCAAGGCGGAACACTTGAGGCATTTAAATTATGTTTTACAGAAGTTGCAGCAAGAAAAATTATTGTTGAATCTGAAGAAGTGTTTATTTATGAAAGAGGAGCTGGTGTACTTGGGATTTGTTATCTTAGCTGAAGGATTGAAGATGGATCCAGACAAGATCAAAGCAATTGTGGAGTGGCCTTCACCCAAAAGTATTTTGGAGGTAAGGAGTTTTCATGGTCTTGCTAGTTTTTACAGAAAATTCATTAAGAATTTTAGCAATATTAATGCACCTATTATTGAGACCATAAAGAAAGATAAGCAACCATTTAAGTGGACTGCTGAAGCAGAGAGAAAATTTCAGCTGTTAAAGAAGAAAATAACTGAAAAGCCTGTTTTGGTTCTTCCTGATTTTAACAAAACTTTTCAAGTTAAGTGTGAGGCTAGCGCAGAAGCAATTGGAGGAGTTTTAAGCCAAGAAGATAGACCAATAGCTTATTTAAGTGAAAAGCTAAATGATGAAAAAAGGAAGTATTCTTCTTATGGTAAGGAGTTTTACGCAGTTGTGCAAGCACTAAAGAAGTGGAGGCATTATTTAATGTCAAAAGAATTGATTCTTTATTTAGATAACCATGCATTGCAGTTTATAATGCAGCAGCCAAAACTCAGCCAGAGACATGCTAAATGGGTAGAGTATCTTCAAGGCTTTCATTTTGTGTTGAAGCATATGACTGGACAATCAAACAAAGTCGCAGATGCCTTAAGTAGGAGAAGTGTATTGCTGCAAGAAAGTCAAATCCAAGTGTTGGGTTTTGATTTTCTTAAGGAATTATATGAGACCGATTCAGATTTTAAGGAGGCATTTGAGGCTTGTAAAAATCCTGTTTTGATGGACAAGAGCAAGTGGCTGGATTATTTTATACAATATGGACTGTTATTTAAGAAAAATCAGCTGTGCATACCCAACTGTTCAATGAGAGAGAATTTAATCAAAGAGAAGCATAGTGGAGGACTTGCAGGACATTTTGGTAGAGAGAAGACCTTTGAACAACTCAACAGATTTTACTTCTAGCCGAAAATGAAATCTGAAGTAGAGAAGTATGTAAGAAATTGTAAAGTCTGCCAGTATGCAGAAGGAAGGAGCCAGAACATAGGGTTGTATATTCCATTGCCAATTCCAGATAGGCCTTGGGATATGGTAAGTATGGATTTTGTGCTCGGATTGCCAAAGACTCAAAAGGGCTATGATTCAATTTTTGTTGTAGTGGACAGATTTCAAAAATGGCGCACTTTATTCCATGTTATAAAACTAGTGATGCTTCTCATATTGCTAACATGTTTTTTAAAGAAATTGTAAGATTACATGGATTGCCCAAAAGCATTGTTTCAGACAGGAATTCAAAATTCGTTGGACATTTCTGGAGAACACTATGGAAGAAGCTGGGAACTAAATTAAGTTTCATATCTGCCTATCATCCACAAACTGATGGACAGACTGAAGTTGTGAACATAAGTTAAGGCAATCTTTTGAGGAGCTTTACTGCAGAACATCCAAAACAATGGGATCAAGTGTTACCACAAGTTGAATATGCATATAATGACTCACCAAACAGAAGCACAGGATAGAGCCCATTCCATAGTGTTTATGGAATGCACCCAAGGGGAATATCTGAATTAAGGAATTTGGGAAAATAAGAAATGAGAAGTGCATAAGGTGAAGACTTTGCTTCAAGAATGCAGGCTATACATGAACAGGTGAAACAACAGCTACAGGACAACAACATTCAATATAAAAATAGAGCAGACATGAGGAGAAGAGAAATAAACTTTGAAGTTCGAGACCTGGTTTTAGCGCACCTCAGAAAGGAGAGATTTCCAAAGGGAAAGTATAATAAGTTAAAATCCAAGAAAATTGGACCATGCAGGGTGCTAAGGAAATTCTCTGCAAATGATTATGAGATTGAATTACCACTTGGTGTGGGAATATCACCAATTTTTAATGTTCCAGACTTGTACAAGTATGAGAATGAAGCTGCAGATGATACAGCACAGGATCAAGAGACTCCAGAGATTGATTGGGTAAAACAGTTACCCACAGCCAAGGATTTACAGCCAGAAAGAATTCTGGATAAGAAAGTGTATAAAAAGACAAGGGGATGAGAATATTTCCAGTATCTGGTGAAATGGAAGGGACAGCCGGTTGCTGAAGCTACTTGGACTACATAAGACATTCTACAGAAATTGGGCAAATATGTAGATGAGCTCATGGACAGGAGCCCATGAAGAATTTTGTCCTCAGGAGTCTGATGCGGGAGCATGTAACTCAGAGGGGAAAAATCTTCCAAATTATTTCAAAAAAAAAAAAAAAAAATCTACAGGCAAGGGAGTGGGGTCCTTTAGCCAGCAATTTCTATGCTTTCTTAGTTAAAAAATAGATTAAATTTTAGCAATAAATCATGCTATTTGTAACAGAGCTTTTCAAGCTTTAAATCATCCTGTAAAGCATGCTTTTCTTTGTATCGGATAAGGACCGAGAGGGCCTATCCTTAGTTATAAATAAAGAGGCAGCAAAGCTCTCCAGAGACAGAGGAGAGGGGCGAGTGCCATATTATTATTTTGAAAACAAATTTCTCTCAGTGTCTCTTATTAATGACTCTGTAGTATGCATACACAGATTATTGGATAGTGCGACGGTGTTGAAGAGTTTCCCTTTCATTGCTGCGCCGCAAGCCCTTTAATTACATTTTATAAGTTCCGCGTATATTTCCGTTTACATTAAGGATTCATGCAATTTTCCATTAAGCGGGCACTGTAGCGGACGTCAAATATTATTAATATTGGTTCTTACCATTATCGAGTCGGAATCAATAGCGCATCGCATCGGGAGGGGCCTTTAAACTCTTAACTGTGTGAGCTCCGATATTCCAGAGCCGAAGTATTATAAAGTGCAGCGTATAAAGATTTCGTGGCCGAAAGGAGCCTTTGGTACGGCTAAGTGGGAGAGCTCTGATATCCCGGAGCCGAAATACTATAGAGTGGAGCTTAATGGGTTGGGTCCGCAAGGGCTCAGGACTATACGCTCCATAAATGGATCCGAAATATTTTAGAGAGTAGTTTGAAGGAGGCATGGGGTCCGCAGAACCATTTCATTATAACCCGCCAATAAGGGACCACCGATAGGCCGGACCCGAAATCCATATAAAAGGGAGCCTATAGTGCGTCGAGTCCGCGGATTATATTGGAGACAGTGGCACTTTGGAGATCCGCCGATAGCAATCGCCAATATCGCATCGGGGCAAAGGAAAAGGGACAATATAAGCCCGCGATAATGTTATAAGGTAATTCTTTTAGAATTACCGTGCGATAGTGTAAAGCCAATAGCATTATAAAGCAATTCTTTTAGAATTGCTGCCTGATAGGAGAAAAGCCTCTATCAGTTAATGACTGATACGCCTGAAGAAGCAGAAGAAAGGGAAATTGATCAAGACATTGAAGAACTTGCAGGTAGATTAGGGAGATTGTCTCTAACGCCTGCACACTCGCTATCATTTACCACTGTTCGTAAGTGACTATTCCAGTTTTTTTTAATGTAATCAAGATAGAATGTGACAACGACATTCTAAGTATTTTAAGTTTTGATTTGTAATTTATTATTTTTAATATATAAATAAAATATTATATAATTGTAAGTTATTTTATGAGTATTGAATTTAATCTTTCTAATTTAAATATATAAAATATCAACTTTTTTGGATGTAATCAAGATGGGATGTTATAGGGACATTCTAAGTATTTTAAGTTTTGGTTGGTAGTTCATTATTTTTAATATATAATTTTTTTTATATAATGGTAATTTATTTTATGAGTATTGAACTTAATTTTTCTAATTTAATTATATAAAATATCAGTCTTTTTGGGATGTAATCAAGATGGGATGTGATAGGGACATTCTATGTATTTTAAGTTTTGTGATAGGGACATTCTAAGTATTTTAAGCTTTGGTTTGTAATTTTTTTAAAGTAGGATAGTAACTTTATGTTATTTAAAGTATATTACATAATATTTTTAAATGTGTGAATCATTTTTTTTAATATTTTATAAATAAATTTAATAATATAAATTTAATTTTAAATAAAATTTATTGATAAATTAAAATTTTAAATTTATTTTAAATTATATTTATAAAATTTAAAGAAAATATAAATTTAAAAAATATGATAATTAAATATCAACATAAAAATTATGAATATCAAAAATAAAATAATTTAATTATAATAAAAATTATATTATAAACATAGAATATGAATCTAGAAATTAAAATAATCAAGTTATAATTAATAATTATATTATAAACATAGTAAAATGATTAAGTTATAATAACAATTATATTATAGACATAGAAAGTAAAATGATTTAGTTATACTAATAACTATATATAAAAATAAAATAATTTAGTTCTAATAGCCATTATGAATGTATATAAATATAGCAAAGTAAAAAAATGATAGTCATACTCAACCACCCATGATTCCCAATTTTAATCATTTGACTCTTCCATTCGGACTAAATGCCTACTCATCCAACCATCCATGATTCCCAATTTCAGTCATTTTACTATTCCATCTTTGGACTAATTGCCTAGTCATACATCAACTGATCTAAATATCGATATGATGAAAGATGAACTCCAACCACATAATTGAGTTGGACGATTAAGTGAATGGAAAAATGTCTTTGCTTTAAATAAGCTAGGTCACAATGATAATTTTTGTATTATATATATTTATATTAAAATAATATTAGAAAAAGAAAGGAAATAAATATTTTTAAAATTCACTGGGTTAAAATTAGTTTACAGGACAAGTCCAGTGTCAAATAGAATCATACATTTCATCTCTTTTCTAATTCAATTTAATGATGAGTGCTCCTAATTTCTCAATATATATTGTTTCTTCCCAATTTTTTTTGGTTTTTTCAATGTCTTTCATAAGAGAGTAGGTGAGAGTTAGTTCTTAATTGAGCAATGAGAATTTTGACTCTCTATGATATATTGGCCCATATGTATATTTTTTTTATGATGATTGTAAGTAAGATTGATCTCTTTAATATAATAATTTTTCTTTCTCCCTATCCTTTTATCTAAAATATACTTGTAGAACTTGTCAATAATAAACATATAAATATACCAAAATAAAAAAAAAATGATAGTTACACTCAACCACCCATGATTCCCAATTTTCTAAATATACTAAAATAAAAAAATAATAGTTATACTCAACCACCCATGATTCCCAAGTTTAATCATTTGACTCTTCCATTTGGACTAAATGCCTAGTCATTCAACCATCCATGATTCCCAATTTCAGTCATTTGACTATTCCATCTTTGGACTAAGTGCCTAGTCATACATCAACTAATCTAAATATTGATATGATCAAAGATAAACTCCAACCATGTAATTGAGTTGGACGATTAAGTGAATGGAAAAATGACTTTGTTTTGAATAAGCTAGCTTACGATTCACACGAGGAAAATTTTGTATTATAGATATTTATTAAAATAATATTATAAAAAGAAAGGAGAAAATATTTTTAATATCACCTAGTTAAAAATAGTTTATGGGACAAGTGGGGTGTCAAATAGAATCATACATTTCATCTCCTCTCTAATTCAATTTAATGATGAGTGTTCTCAACTTCTGAGTACATACTGTTTCTTCCCAATCTTTTTTTGGTCTTTTTCAATGTCATTCACAATACAGTAGGCGAGAGTTAGTTCTTAAATGAGCAATGAGAATTTTGACTCTCCATGATATATTGGCCCATATGTACGTTTTTTTATGATGATTGCACGTGAGATCGAATTCTTCAATATAATACTTTTTCTTTCTCCCTATCCTTTTATCCAAAATATGCTTGTAGAACATGTCAATAATATAAATAATTTTCTCTTTACCTTTCGTGGGGCACATGTTTAGGTAAATACCCCATTTGTTGAACCATTTGATATTTTTCCACATCCAAGTCTTCTTTCTTTTACACAAAATGTTAATCTTAGACAATATGTCCCCATTTTTCTCTACAATTTTTAAATATCTTATAAGTCCCACTATATCAAGTACTTCGATAGAGACAATCCTCATTTCACTCAGCATAATATCAACAAAAAACTGAACGTTTAATTTTGAACTTTTTGTAATCAAACGCTTTAATTTTTTAATTGTTAATTTTTTTAATTTTTTTTTCACTTAAAATATTGAGTTATTTACCATGTTTGTAAGTGACTATTCCATTTTTTTTTAATGTAATCAAGATAGAATGTGATAACGACATTCTAAGTATTTTAAGTTTTGATTTGTAATTTATTATTTTTAATATATAAAGAAAAGATTATATAACTGTAAGTTATTTTATGGGTATTGAATTTAATCTTTCTATTTTTTTTGGATGTAATCAAGATGAGATGTTATAGGGACATTCTAAGTATTTTAAGTTTTGGTTGGTAGTTCATTATTTTTAATATATAATTTTTTTTTTATATAATGGTAAGTTATTTTATGAGTATTGAACTTAATTTTTCTAATTTAATTATATAAAATACCAGTTTTTTGGGATGTAATCAAGATGGGATGTGATAGGGACATTCTATGTATTTTAAGTTTTTTGATAGGGACATTTTAAGTATTTTAAGTTTTGGTTTGTAATTTTTTTTAAGTAGGATAGTAACCTTATGTTATTTAAAGTATATTACATAATATTTTTAAATGCGTGAATCATTTTTTTTAATATTTTATAAATAAATTTAATAATATAAATTTAATTTTAAATAAAATTTATTGATAAATTAAAATTTTAAATTTATTTTAAATTATATTTATAAAATTTAAAGAAAATATAAAATTAAATATAAATTTAAAAATTATGATAATTAAATATCAACATAAAAATTATGAATATTAAAAATAAAATAATTTAATTATAATAACAATTACAGATTATTACACGAAAATATTTTTTCGAGCTCTGGACGATGGCGGCATTTCTAGGTTAGGGTTTCTGAGCAACTGTTACAGACCCAGAGCTGGAAGCGAATAGATCGAGGCTAGCGGTTTTACTCAGAAGGGGACAAGAACTGACCCTCCAGATGGTCAACGAGGGGTCCATTGGGACCCCTACCTTTAAACAAATAGTCATGCAGAAGCAGAAGCAGACAGCGCAGGAAGGAGTCAGAATTTCAAGATATGACAAGCTCAAGCAGAACAGCGAGAAAAATAAGGAGAAAAAACAAGAAGAAGTCAGAGAGCCCAGCAGCAACCCACAAGTCAAAGGAAAAGGAAATGAGGGTTTGGAGAACAGTGGAAAAAATGACACTACAGGACAAAAACTTACAGTCAATAATGAAAAATAGTCAAAGGAAAAGGGGGAACATAAGGAAGGCTCCCAGGGGAAAGAAGAAACGGAATGTGAAACCAGCTCGAACCCCAGCAGCAACCCAACAGTAAGCGGAACCTGCAAACCTAAAAAAGCAGATACCCTTAGAGTTGTCACAATAGATCCAGAGATTCAAGCATACTGAGAGCACATGGCAGAGCATGCAGTCATTTGCAAGTTTATGGGCTTGTGGCCAACTGAAAGAGAATTATGTCAATGGATACGACAGCAATGGAAACCCAAAGGCGATGTGAAACTACACTTAGGAGCAAAAGGTTTCTTCACTATAGTTTTCACCAACCTAGAAGACAAGGACAAAATTTTTGATGGAGGCCCATATTTCTTAGCTTCAGCCGGTCTCTACATGTGACCATGGAAACCAAATTTTGTTCCAAAAAAAGAAACCTTCACTCAGGTACCATTGTGGATCCGCTTGTTTTCTCTTCCCATAGACTATTAGGGTCTATCAGCTCTGAAACAAATTGGGGATCAGCTGGGCACTTTTATCAAAGCCTCAGAAGCGACCATGCAAAGAAAATACACCTCATGTGCAAGAATATGCGTGGAAATGGATGTATCAGGTGCTCTACATGAGGGTTTATGGCTAGAGTACAAGGACGAGGATTACTTCCAAGCAATAGACTATGAACAGATTCCTTTTCGCTGTCGAAGATGTCATGAGCATGGACATCTAATGAGGGAATGCCCTTTGAATAAACAAGAAGAAGTTACTAAAACAGAGCAAGCAAACAGAGGCAGAAATAACTTTGTAAAACCAAAGATAAGACAAAGAGCCAACCGAAGAAGAACAAACAGAATAGAAACAGAACGAGGTCACCACAACAACACTTTTGAAATCTTAGAGTTAGATACAGACTCAGAGGATTTGAATAAAGTTCTAACTTTAAATGAAGGGCTAACAGAAAAAGCCGAGAAAACTATAAAAGAAGCAGAGGAAGCCATTATTAGCAAAGAAGTCCAAATGAAGGAACAAACAGAAGAGCCAGAGGAGGATGCAGGCATGCTAACCAACGATGGAGGAAGCGATGACTTAGAGTTGGAGGAGGTTCTAGCACAGGAAGGGATGAACCTACCAGTCATGGCCGAGAACTGGAAAGCTCGAGCCATAGAAAATGTACCGGAAGAAGAGATCAGGAAGGTCAATGATCTATTTATAGCAAGGCAGAAAGCGGAGTTAGAAAGGAAAAGTAGAAAGTTAGGTATAGCAAAAGGAGCTGGGAACCACCCAAAGAGTCTTCTCTGCAACTCAACAAGCTTAAAGCAAAGGAAGAAGAGAGGCCGAAGAACAAGTGGTGAAGTTCTGCAGGAGCTAGGGATAATAATGATAAACTCAGGGAAGATGAAGGCTCTAAATGCCTTCCCATCTTACCAATAATTCTTCTAGTTAATCATGAAAATCATTTCATGGAATGCAAGAGGGCTAAACAGCCAAGCAAAGCATAGAATTCTGAAAAGAAAACTTCAGAAAGAAAAATCAGATATTATATTCATTCAGGAAACTAAATGTAGCAAGACTAGCATGGCTAACATCAGTAAGAAGCTCGACAATCACATAGATTATATGGAAGTAGAGAGTCAGGGTCGAGACGAGGTTTAGTCATTATGTGGGACTTGAGGATGATTCAAGTCCTCTCAGCAGAAGCAACCAGAACATTCATAGTCGTGGAAGCCCAACCCACAGGTAACTCTGAATCCTTCTTATGCACAAATGTTTATGGACCGCAGAAGATACAGGGTAAAATGAACTTTTTGAGTTCTCTGTTAAGTTTGATTTCTAGGCATCCATATTCCAAATGCATTATGGGGGGTGACTTTAACATGATAACTACCCTTCTGGAGAAGAAAGGTGGAATAATAAAACTTAGTAAGGATGCAGAATTATTTATAAATTTTATTGACAATGCTAAACTGGTGGATATCCCACCAAAGAGTGGCACTTTCACATGGAATAACAGATGAGGTGGCGATAGGCTAATTGCCTCTCGTTTTGATAGATTCCTCATCTCTGAGAGCATCATTATGGATGGTATTCTAGTTGATTCCGACATCCTTCCAAGTGGAGGATTTTACCACTGGCTGTCAGGCGGAAAGAGTCGATAGTGCAGACACAACCAACCTCCCTAGGAGCCTAAGACTCTCTAGTGACAAACAAGACAAACAAGAGCAATCCTTCTCTAAACATGCATTTACTATATAAGAAATCAAGTGTTTAGATCCTACCTGTAATCCAACACTGTTGTAGCAGTCCAGCCTCACTGATCCGGATGAGCTCCTCCTTCACTTTGAAACCTGCATCCACTAACAATCAAACGATTAAATAGCACTTGATAATCTCATAGAATAAAACATATTTAACACATAGACCAAGGAGTACATGAAACAAATCATAAATAACAAGTTATTGAGAAGAATGGACTCATT
Source organism: Pinus tabuliformis (assembly GCA_031772625.1). Classification (NCBI taxonomy): domain Eukaryota; kingdom Viridiplantae; phylum Streptophyta; class Pinopsida; order Pinales; family Pinaceae; genus Pinus; species Pinus tabuliformis. The sequence continues at coordinate 131,792,335 of CM062812.1, forward strand.
TGCATTAATAGGAAACAAAAGGAACAATTACAACCTGAGCCTTGGTGTTGTGCAAGTCCCTCCCAGGGTCCATCAAGAGTTCTCCTTTACTTTGACAAAGCTCACCCACTTCCAAATAGAACAAGCAAAGATGGCAATCTCTCCTCACAAGCTTCTAAATGGGAGTCCTAATTCCAGCAGCATCTACCCTTAGAAATGTTTAGCTTCCAACCTCCCCTCCTTCTGGCCCAATGCCTGTATTTATAGTGGTCTAGAGGAAGTTATTCAGGTCCACCATCAATGGGATAATCCCCTCTTTGGATGGGATAACTCCCTCATTGATGGGATAAGTTCCGCTTTGGTAGGGGTACATGAACCATCTGGAGGCGCTCAATACACGTCGAACAACCTTCTAGAATGCTCTAGAAATGACCACAAGTAACTTTTTAAAGATGAAACTTGCGCATTTTGACCTTTACAGGGGTACGCACCTGCCCCTTTACATACAGAGCGTACAAGTACGCAGATTTTGTGAACATTGGGTGCGTACCCGCAGGTAAGGTTGAGAGAACCTGCGTACCCAGAGATAAATACATTTATAAAGACTTTCTCTCTTCTTGGAGTTTGACATGGAGAGCAGAGGCATAAGACTTGCCTAAGAGGATAGCATGACTGTTGACAGAGCCATACTAACTGTAAAGAGTCATGGTGACATTTTTTAGTGTAACAGATTGCCCCCTAAAGTGCGAAGCCTGTAATAGATTAGGGTTTTGTATTATCTAGGAAGGGTGAAGCGCTTTATCATTTCAAGGATTATCTCGTGGAGAGCCTGGTCAGAACCTGCAATTTTCAACACAAAATACATGTATAAGATTATATCATCACTGAGGTAGGCATTCCCATACTCAGATCAAAACTTTAACTAACAGATTAACTACTCTGATACAGGAATGATCTTGCAGTACATCATAATCATAGACTTTTGTAAACACAGTATGGGCGCAGCCATCTGTTTATGATTAGTCTACTTAGATAATGAATACAAAACTCCTCGCAGCCTGGATGGTGGAAACTAGATCCAGGGTCTTCATTTCTGCTTCCCGAATTGGTACGATTCTAGCCATGCGAATAAATGAGTTGATGTCGAACATGGTAGAAACCACTTGATTACCAGTCGATGATGTAAATTGTTAACAAGTGTGAGAGAGACCACCAGTAATGTCAATGGTTCTCAAAGTACCCAGTACAATCCATGAGATGTGAATGAATGAGTTGATGTCGAACATTTCACGGAATCCTTCGATCGAAAGTCAATGATGTAAACTGACGTCAGGGGCGAGAAACCTGCCATTGATGCATACAGACTTCAAGGTACTGACGATTTCTAAGTCATCTCTCTAGATAATGTGTTGATGTCGATAGAAAGCGACCCGTTGTAGGCAAGCCCACAACACGAAATCATTTGTTCAAGTTGAAGAAATGTTGCTGTAAGGACTGACTCAGGGATGGTCAAATGGATGACAAGTATTTTGCAGATGAAAGTTTTGCTTGCAAACCTCTTGAACACATAACGACACGACAGATGGCTTGGTGATGAATGACTCAAAGTTAATCCCCGGAACCCGGCTGAAGTCTTTCAAAGTGGTTTGATCAACTGTGAGGTAAAGGATTTCCCAACCCAGGTGAATGAAAAGTGTCGTGTCCAAGAGTGGTAATAAAGTTTCTTCTGAGACAAAAGATAACAAATAGGCTCATTCTTCTCTCTTTTCCCCCACCATTTCTGGCAAGTACCTCTTTATTTTTAACAAGCTTGAGGAGGATAACATATGCTTCATTATAAGCTCATCCTTCGGATGAGTCCAACCTAGTTTTGATTCGAACCCTAGGAAGGAGTGGTTCGTTCCTGTTTGTAATTGAACAGGTCCTTTACTGTAAAATTTTTAACGAACCCAGTATAGGAGAAACTCGGCGTTTTTCAATTTTAGAGAGTCTGAAAAACTTAAGAAGACTCCAGGTTGAACTTTTTCGTAAATTTGTGTCCCCCAAGCCCGAAAAAGTATAAAATAATACCTGGGAGAACCGCTTGATCTTGCGACCAAGGAGTACTTTCATGATTAGTGTCTCTGACCTGAAAAGTAAAAAGCGATCAAGGACACGTCGTTTTATTTCCGTATCGAGTTTGAAACGACAAAAACCCGACAATCTTTTCCTGATTTTACGGTCAGAAAAGAGCTATAAGGGGACCGTCTTTTAATTCCGTTTTAACGAGTGTAAAAGAAACACTCGGCGATCTTTTCATTTTTTAGGAGTCAGAAAAGAGCTTAAAAGATGACTCTGACGTGAAAAATGATAATTTACCCTAAAGTCCCTTTGTCCTGCACAGAAACAACACATTACTCATACCTGTTTAAGATGGGCAAAAATTCATCGAAAATGTCCTTTCATGGTGAAAAATAAACAAATCTAGCATTTATTTATCCAAAAAACCTATAAAAAGACTTCTTACCATGTCATTTTTACCATTTTACTGTTGAGGTTGAGAAAAGGGCTTTTGACAAGAAACTTCCCGTGAAGATTGCGGAGAATCCGACCATCAGAATCGAACGTCGTTTCACCAGGTATTCTACAACACCCCGCTCTTGTTTTTCATCCGATTAAAATTTTGTTTTAGGTTTTAGTTTTGGTTTTTGGGGGGTTTTAGGTTTTAAAAACCGCTCTGCGGGGTACGCAGGTGCCCTAAGGGTGACCTGCGTACCCCGACCTTTTCCTATACAGGAAAAAGGTCGGGGTACGCAGCCCACCTTCAGGCCAGCTGCGTACCGGCGCTCTGTTTCCTAAACGCGGGGTGCGTCCCCCGCGAAGGGCGGAATTTGAAACCCCAAACCCCAAAAATAACCATTTAAATTTTCCCAAATTAATTCTAATCTTTATTTCTTGGTGTGTAGGGCACTCACCATGTTGGATTGGAGAGAAAGAGAGCACAAGGACGTTGATTTAGCCGCAATTGGTCACCAACCTTCCATTGATGCCCTAAAAGCATGCGGACTATATAAATACTGGGCCATACCTGGCATGAGGGCTCAGGTGAGATTCTTGGAGTGGCTGGTTGAGAGATGGAACATTCATGAGCAATGCTTTTACATCGGAGGGCACCAGCTCGAGATAGAGCCCTCTGACATATACTTTCTCACTGGCTTGCCAAATAGGGGTGAGCAACTCAATCTAGCCGGGACTAGGCCGGGTGGCCAATCCCTTGCTAGTCTCCGGGCAGAGTGGTGCATACCCAATCAAAACCATGCGAAAGGCATAGAAATCAAATACATCTCTCGGCGTGAACTCATGGTTATAGCTTTCACTGTCACCAGAATTTGCGGCGCAGCCGCTTTACATATTGCCACCGGGTCCCAAATGCGGATGGCGATTGTCTGTTTTCGAGGCACCATCTTCAACTGGTGCGATGTTGTGTCGGCCAACATGAAGGGCCAAATGACTAGGGCAAAGAACGGACAACTGAAGACCTTTGGATATGGGCCTCTAGTTATGAGCTTTGCCTTAGAGAGAGTTCCAATGCTGATCCCTCAGCATCTCACTGTTGACATCTTGGGTCCTCGGGAGCCAAAGCTGATACGATGGGTTACGGTGATGGCCCGGCATCCTGACGAGGGCGCGACAGTTGTTCGATTCCCTGCTGGTTATTTTCACTGGTTAGAGGACCAGGTCTTTGCTATTCAGGACTTTCCTTATGCCGGAATGAATTTTCGGAATGATCCGGACATGGTTCTTCCACAGGGAGAACAGTGGGATGACAGAGGTATTTCATTTTTCACGAGTTTTCAAATTATATATTTTTTTTGTTTTTATATATATCGCCTCAAACTGACAGTACAAATTTTCAAAATGCAGATGTAGGTCCACGGCGTCCAGCCAACCTCCGGGCTTTTGAGAGGAGAGCACCAGCTGTACCAGCACCAACCCCACAGGATGCGGCCGCAGAGACCTTGGCCGAGCTGGAACAGGATCTAGAGCGTCTGACGGCGGATATACCAGAGACCACCATAGATGACATTCCCATTCGACTTCAGCGCTATGTGGTCGCAGCCCCAGGACCTTTTAGGAGGTTCTTGTGTAGGGTAGCGTGGGCAGTGGTCTCGTATAGAGAGCACCACCAGTGATTGGCTAGTCGTTTTTGTAGACACATATGACATTTTTGGTTTTTTGTACTTATCATTTATGCCGATCATAAGGTGTTTTTCAACCTATGATCGAAGACGATGTATATTTTTTTGACACACTCCTATCTATATATATATATCATTATTACCGGCTCATTTTGTTTAACATATGTGATGAAATGTTTTTAAATTTACTTGCATGATTATTGTAAATGTCTGTTCAACATTCAAGAAGCAATTGCATCTGCTAATGTATTTAAAGACCTTGGAATATGCTGATATTCAATGTAATCAAATTCACGTTCCAAGAGACGCACTCTCAAAAACAACCTTAATAACACAGGATTTCTAATGGCATATACTCTATTAAGCTGTAATACAACAAGTTCAGAATCTAACCTCACTATCAAACGTCGAATTCCAAATGAAATAGATTCAGATAATAATTCAACCACTGCACTGTATTCTGCAATGTTGTTCGTCGTTTGACCGAGGCTTACCCCATGCATAGAAACTAACTCGTCAGAGGGCCAATAGATAACCCAAGATGCGGAAGAGATATTCCGTGTACTACGACAAGCACCATCAGCAAATCCAATGTATGTTTGGAGAGGCGTCGACATCTACAATATCAAGAGTAAAACCAAGATAAGCCAGAATAACGACGAAAAAAACACTCTCTAAACTAAGCACACTATCTAAACTAACAAACATACTAGCTAGAAAGAAAACCTATCCTAACTAAAAATTCTCCATACCCACCATTTAAGCATAATACCTCTTTAGGTAAAGTCCATTTCTGGGTTTACCCAAAGAGTCCCCATCAAAATCTACCAGCTCATAAGCCCCTTTTGCTAGCTTTCGCTTTACAATGTAGGGTCCATGCCACATAGGAAAGAATTTTCCAGCACCTAGCTTATCGTTAGCTTGATCATATAATAGCACTAGGTCTCCCTCCGAAAAACTTCGAGGGGTCACATTTCTATCATACTGAGCTTTCATTCGCTTCGCGTGAGTCTCGATTGCCAATGCAGCGTCACGTCGAGTCTCATCTAATTTATCTAAGTATAATAAACGCTTCTCTTCTTCGGAAGTAGCTGGAAGTAATTCGACAGCCATTTGAAGTGATGGGAATTCGCATTCAATGGGTAACACAGCTTCCAAGCCATAAATTAGCTGGAAAGGAGTGAACCCTGTTGAAGTTTTCACTGAGGTTCGGTATGCCCATAGCGCTGAAAATAACATGTTGTGCCAATTCGACCGATGAATACCAATGGTTCGTCGGATCATGATAACCAGAACTTTGCTGATAGACTCAACCAAACCGTTGGATTGCGGATAATAAGGAGTAGAGCTATCGTGGCACAAACCAAGCTGGCTTGTAAGCTCAGTCATCATGATGTTTCGAAAATGGCTCCCATGGTCAGTGATGATTGCTTGTGGGACACCAAAACTAGTTATAATATGATTGAATATGAAAACTACAGCTGTTTTGCCGCTTGCGTCGAATGTAGGCATCGCCTCGGCCCATTTAGTAAAATAATCAACTGCGAGGATGATATACGCATGCCCCCCGGCCGAGTGAGGGTTACAAGTAATAAAATCGATACCCCATTTGGCGAAAGGACCAATGGAAATTATAGGATGGAGAGGAGCAGGTGGTGCGCGCATCTTGCGATCAAACACTTGACAGTTGTGGCACTTCCTGACCGCAATGATACAATCTTTAAACATGGACGGCCAGAAATAGCCAGCGCGCAACACCTTCTGAGCTGTGGCATACCCAGACATATGACCGCCACATGCTCCAGAGTGACAATCATTCAAAACCCTCTCAGCCTCTTCGTGAGTTAAGCAACGTCGAAAAACTAAGTCTGCCCCCCGGCGATAAAGTGTATCCCCAATAATCTTGTATTGCTGGGATTGAAACCGAATTTTTCGACGTTCCGACTTTGAAGCTTCAGGCCGAAAGATTTGGGTTTGGAGATAGATGATTATATCCCCGTAACACGGATCTAAAGTACTGATAAGAAACAAAGATTCGTCCACAATGGACTCCTCTGCCACAGTTTCTGTGTCAGCATGCGGGAAATCACACATCAATTCCGCAAAAACTAAGGATTTTGTTATCACTGAAAATTCTAATGCCAAAATTTCAAAACTGCTCACAAAGCTCTTTAGGTTATTTCGTAGCTCATGTAACAATTTTTAAGTGTTTCCGCAGCGCATAAAGCCTTTTTGTAGTTTTGCAGCGCAACATGTTTTAGGCTGCACTACAAAATTGGGGATTTGTTCGAATCCATAGCAGCTGTCATGCAAAATAGCTCTGGGGTGGATGCACTTTACAGGAGGCATGCTCTCAAGTTCCTGCGTGTATGCTTGGCATCAGTTCTGAATCTGAAGGTGACAGTTTTAGTGATTGCAAGGTACTACCTCAGGTTAAAAGCACCCTTGTTGTTTGTCCCATGGTAGCTGTTATTCAATGGAGGAAAGAGATTGCTCGGTTCACTGCTGAAGGAAGCACTAAAGTTGGTTCATCATGACGCAAATAGATATCTTGTGACTGGATTTGACAGAGCTCCACAGCGCTATATTTCCCAAACTAAATCTGGATGTGGATCCAAGAACAGTTATGTTCCTCTTTTGCTAGCACTTACTAGATGCTCAACTGGGTCAAAGTTTTGGAAGGAAAAGGAAATCTCAGATAGTGTCAATGAATAGTTCTGAGCCTATGATGCTGTCACAACTGTGTGTTCGGATCAACACCTTACCTCACATTCGGACTGAAACAGAGCAACTGGAAAAAAGAATATCCTATGGTTGGAAGATGGATCTTTTTGCCAAAGATAATGAGAAATCAAAAGTTACTCTTGCACCCATTGGAAGTGCGCCTGAAGCCAAGTTCGAATTTTCCCAGGCTGGCAGTAATGAGGGCATTCAACAGCTTTGTGAATGGAGAAGGTGGACGGAGAGGCATATGTTAATATCCGGAAAGGGAAAATCATTCCGGGCTACGAGATTAGTGTTAGGGTCCTCTGGGAGGGCGAGGCCAAGGATGCCCAGGGGGTTACCCTTTCCAAGGTAAGTGGCCGAGTGGAATTGCCTTACATTGCCGACGAGAATGCCGGGGCAGGTGAAAATCCCGACATCAACATCACCGTGACAGACAACAGTCCCGTCGGTGTGTGACTCCGAGAAGCTTTTCTGTCCAAAGGGAAACCTTTCATATTGAAACAGGTCAGGCAGTATGACGATCTCATGGCTTCCGGTGGACTCGCTAAAGAGGAACTCCAGAACAAGACGCTGCCCAAATCAACCAAAGCTGCTCAGACAGTCGATAGGAATTCCTCATTAAAGCTTGCTGTTAGAGAGGAATTTAAACGATTATTAATAGAGATATTCAATTGCAGAGCCAGTGTTATTTATGATATTCTCATAGATGATAACCGGTGGAAAGGATTCTCGCAGAGCAATGCCAAAATAAGCAGGGAGGTGGGCGGATCATTCTCGCTTTTCGACGGGGCCATCACTGGCGTTAATCAAACACCGAGAGAGGTTGGAAAGAACTTATTTTCCATAAGATCCGAGCAGTATTTGGTTATGGAATGTAATGGCTCTCATGTTTCTTTCCCTCTCTATACAAGCCATCTCCGGCGATGCAGTAGAAGAACGATGTATCGCGCAGTTTTCAGTACCTCTTGGACAAATCCACACCCTATCCCGTGCCTAGATGGGTCGCCACACTGTTCATGGCCATCCTCTACTGCCTGAGAGTGTATTATGTGACAAAATGAACTCAAATGTGAGATCATTATCTGGAGGAGAAATAGTATTTGGCGGTGTTGATCCGGAACACTTCAAGGGTGAACATCAGTATACATCTGTTACTCGAAAGGGTTACTGGCAGTTTGATATGGGAGACTTCCTCCTTGATGATCAATCAACAGGTTTCTGTGCTGGAGATTGTGCTGCTATTGTAGATTCTGGAACTTCTTTGCTGGTTGGTCCATCGAGTATTATAACATAATTAACAATGCTATTGGTGTATCGGGTATATCAGCCAGGAATGCAAAACAGTAGTATCACAATATGGAGATGATGATCAGCAAGTCACAAGCAGGGAAGTGTCTCTGCATGAGCCAAAGCTTTCACCTCATTTAGATCAGATGAGCATAGGAGAAGTTTGAGGTAAAATAAGAAATAGATTTCGAGAGGGGACAGCTTGGTATTGAACTGGAGAAAAGACAAGGCGTTTAAAAAGAATTTAATCAAGATTTGAGCTCAAACATCACTGTTCCATCTCATCATCAGATGCCTAGGCAGTCCAGAATCCTTACGGAACAGGCTCTTGATCCATTTGTTAATTTGGAAAAGAATGAAACTATGTCTAACAATGCTTGTTCTCATCCTAGAATCACATCAAGGTTCTTCTTACCCGATAGCCTTACTCTTTTAACATCACTTCAAGTCTTATCATCTGCGTTATCTTCTTCACATTCAAGAAGCAGTAACCTAAACTCCACTGGTTCTCCAGTATATGATCGAAGTCCAGTGAGTAGCATTAACGTTATTGGGCCAGAGGAATTATTTGATAGAAAATGAAAAGGGAAGGCAATTTAATGATGCAGAAAAACCCGAGGGAAAGGATTTTCGATTTGGACAGTTGACAGAAAAATTTGCTTCAGATATTGGTGTTAGAAATGAGGAAAATATGGGCAAGATGATGCTTCAGAATAGTTTGAAGGACAATCAGTGGTGCCAAGGTTCACCTATGGTGCTGTATAAGGAGCAGCTTTCTTGTAGTCGAGAATATCAGTGTTGGTTGAGGAGAAGCTGCCCTTGAGGTTTTGGGTACCATCAAGAAGTAATAAAAACCTCTACTTCAGAAGGCATGTTTGCAAGTAAATCAATATGAACTATGGGTTTAGTGAGGAAGAAGTTCTGGAGCTTCTTGTTTAGATGCTTGTGGAAAAATATTTTGTGCCCTTTTTGTATATCAACGTGAAAAATCAGCTCTACCGTTCATGTTGGTGGAAGGATCTTAAAGAATCTTTATGCCTTCAGTTTTTGTCATCACACAGGTACCTGAAAACGATGGACAGCGCATCAGGGATGTGGCAGTCTGCCTTATTTGAGTAATTAAAGGATAAAAGCATGCTTCTTTGGATTCGAATATTTTGAGGCAAACCAAGAACTGACAAACAGGAGCAATTGCCTATATTTCAGGGTATTGGAAAACATGTTATATTAAAGGCCAGCAAGCAACTACAGACACCTATCACAGCCAAACTAAAAGAGACCACTTGTCAGAGAATGAGCCTGTTTTCTCCTTTTTCTCGTAGGAGCACCGTCTTGATTGTAATAAATGCTATTTCCAACATGATGTCGAATTAGAATCCTAATTGTTTTAGGATTTTAGAGCTATCAATTTGTAGTCTGTTGTATTTATTAGTTAGTTTCAAATGTTAGCAGGTGTCATGATAGGCAGAATGGGAGTTCCCCTCACGCTGGAGGAGGAACCTCAGTTAGGTAGAAGAAGCTCTATATATAGCTAAAGCATAAATGTAACAAGGGTTGGATGTTTTGGAAAAGACTGTTTTGGTTTATGTATAAACAAATTTCAGTAATGCAAATGACTGTGTTTTCTTCTCAGGATTCACAATGGATCTTCTTGTTCAAATGTGTGATGGTATTCTTTCTTTAAGGTTCTTTTACAGTTTTGTTAATGCATAATCACTCAGAACTCATGAATCATGCTCTGACTTCCTGTATGCCTTGGCAAACTGTGGTTTCAAAGTTATGTTTGAACATATAGATGTAAAGTGCCCTGATTTCTATGAAAAGATAGTGTTTTTGTTTGCTGAGATATGAGAGACTCCATAAGCCCAATGGGAATCAATTCAATGTTGTCCAGCCAGCTTATTTTTCATGTGTCTTATAAGAGTTAGCCATCTTTTCTTGTCATTAGTCAATATTCATAATCTGTGAGAGAGCCCTCTCAGACTAAGGAGGCTAAGCCTTAGTCCAAAGCCTGGTTTGAAATAGTTACACAGAATCTTGCTGATTGGCAGCCTTCAGTACCTGATTTTGTGATAACATTTTGGTGCGTCTGCCGGGAGCCTGAAGATTACTCATTCCCGAAATTATGAAGCTGGACTTCTGAAGGTAGCAGGAGCTCAGAAGGTTTTTGTGGCTGCAAATCTACCTTGGCGACTCCATTGTTAAAGAATTTGAAATTCATAGATTCATGGTGATTCCACTGGAGTTATGAAGGACCCAAATGCTACCATTCTTAGTTCAAGGTATGCATGCATAGATTTTTCAGGAATTCATGGTTTCCCAAATCATTTTCCCAAGGATGCATATTTTCTAAGGAATGGTCCAAAATTCAACGGAGAAGATTTGAGTTTAACTTTGAAGCATATATCAGATTTTTGTGAATTTTCACAGCTTCTTAGAGTTAAACATGAGGATGTTTGCATTATGTTATTCTATGATTCACTTCAAGGGAAATGTAAACAATGGATTGAAAGCTTTCCTATCAAATCCATTAAATCATTTCAAGACTTATGGCTTATGTTTTTGGAGGAATGGATAGATAGGTCAGAGGTGGTGGCAAACTCTCCTTCAGTTCAAGGTTTCAAACAATGGAATAATGATCATAGTAATGGAGAAACAAATGAAAGTTTTTCTTTGTCCTTGTCCTCGTATCTAAAATCCTTTGACTGCAAGGCAGGGGATAAGATGAGATTTTTGGATGAAGTTGCTGAGGACATTGAGAAAGACATTGAAGGTTTAGAAGGTCAAATTCAGGCATATAGTTTTCATAATCATGATCATTATTTTCAGAAGTTTTCTATGGCAGAACGCAAGGAGACAATGCTGGTTCCTTTCTCTTTCACGATTGGGAAACTGAACACTGTTGTTGAAGATCAGTTTGCATAGCCGGAAAGTTACAAGAAAAATCAAGCTGATCATGTATTCTGGGATCCTATAGCTGATTACATGGAAGAGTTTTACTCTCCAGTGTTTCAGTTTTCCTATAAAGATCAGAGACAATTTCAGTGGCAGCGGTCATCACATTATTATATTGGCTCTGAACTCCGATGCAGTCAAAGAAATCAAATATCAGATAAGACAAATGATTGGCTACATTGGAAATTTCACATTGATTAAGCTGAAAGAAGTTTGAAATTGATAGGGTAGGTAGGTAGGAAATTGCAAATAAGCTCAAGGTTGTCTGAGCATTTATTTTTTAGTAGATATAGACCTCTCTCTCCTACGGTGATCATCAAGCTCAAGCCTGCCAGGGGGGGGGCATTAAAAGCATTAGAATTTTTGTTGTCTATGCTGCAGCTTCTTCTGGAGTCAATACATGCACAGTTCTACAGTTATTGATTGCTCACAAAAGGCTAATATTCTTCCCAAACAATTCTGATACTGATCTTATTTGTTGTCTTTGTGTGAACATGATTTCATTGCTTTGGGATCAAAGACAAATGCAAAAAACATGGCTGCTATTATTATCAGGTATCTATTGTTAAATCGCTGTGCTGCTTTGAGGGAACTACTGGTATCGAAACCAAACCAGGGAAAACCATTCATAAATTTGTTCATCAGTTTCCAAAATTGGATCGTTCTGCTCATGTCCAGAACTGTATTGAAGGTGGAACTAACTATCACTCCAGATTTTCAGTGGGATGAAAAGATTCATGGATATGTGGAACCTTTTTGGATAATAGTAGAGGACAATGATGGTGAATATATACTCCATCATGAATATTTTATGTTGAAAATGCAGTATGTTGAAGATGACCATCATTTAAGCTTCACTGTCCCCATCCATGAACCTCTTCCTCTCCAGTACTTCATTCGTGTTGTATCGGATAAGTGGTTGGGGTCGCAGACAATATGGCCAGTTTCATTTGACATCTCATTTTGCCAGAGAAATACTCACCTCCTACTGAGTTGCTAGACTTCAGGGTATCTACATGAAGGTCTCAGTTTAATGGAAAAATAATTGGTCACCCAGCTGTTTAGTGCAGGGGCAATTCAGGTGTGTGTAGCAAGCAGTTCGATGCGTTGGAGGTTGTCCTTGTCTGCACATTTGGTTGTTGTCATGGCGATACAGTATTATGATGGGCGTGAGAATGCTCATACTGGCTATCCTATTACTGATCTTTTGCAAATGATGGGCCGTGCCAGTAGACCTCTGCTTGATAATGCTGGAAAATGTGTAATATCTGCTGGTGGTCCCAATCAAAAACAGTTAAGTTATACTGGTAGAGAGGCAGAGGAATGCTTTATGATGGAGCAGAGGAGTTCAAGTATGGGGATTTAATTTCTACTCCAGTTGGGTGGAGTGATGCATTCTGCTTTTGAAACTGGTGGCAAATGAAGTACAATGTTACTACATATAACAGATGGAGCACATGAAATGTCTGAGCCTGGTTCAACTAGACAGTCTTCGTCACAGAAAATTGACAATGTGAGGTATGCAGAGGATGAAGTGAAAGCCCAAGGAACTTAAAGAAGATGTTTGTAAAATAAATTTTATAAGGCACTGGAACTGCAGGTTCTTAGTGTACCACAAGGGCACACTATCCCAAGTGGAGCCACTGTTATCACTGAAAATTCTAATGCCAAAATTTCAAAACCGCTCACAAAGCTCTTTAGGTTATTTTGTAGCCCATGTAACAATTTTTAAGTGTTTCCGCAGCGCATAAAGCCTTTTTGTAGTTTCGCAGCGCAAAATGTTTTAGGTTGCGCTACAAAATTGGGGATTTGTTCGAATCCATAGCAGATGTCATGCAAAATAGCTCTGGGGTGGGTGCACTTTACAGGAGGCATGCTCTCAAGTTCCTGCGTGTATTCTTGGCATCAGTTCTGAATCTGAAGGTGACAGTTTTAGTGATTGCAAGGTACTACCTGTTGGGTCCCTATAATACTAGTGATTACCCCATTACTATTGTAGTTATACCCCTTATTTATATTGATGTACCCATGTAGTGCCCATATTGTTACTATTGTGCCACATAGAAGCCCACTATTGTTATTGTTGTTCCCTACAATATTATTGTTATGTAGGCTTTGATTGTATTGGGACCACTTAGACTCCTATATATAGAAAGGAGGTATTTTCATTTGTATCATCCAAGAATTGTTCATTTATGTAATGTGAAGGAGGTTGCCCCCTCGAAGAGGCTGAATTCTAAGGCGTGGATCTCTCTTTTCTATCTTTTTGTGAGCTGGTTTCATAACATTTGGTATCAAAGCTTTGGATTCTAGGGTTTCGCTGCTCCAAACAGGTCATCGTGGAATTTTCGCTATAACTTTTTTTCTGTGACGTCTCAGAAGTCGCAAAAAAAACCCTTGTGAGAAGAATTGGTGCTAAAGCTTGGGTCCGAATTTCAGAGATTTTCGCGTGATATTTTCAGAGATATGATCTAAGGAAGTTGGCCTTTTTGCAGACTCCTGAATTACATTCAAAACAGGTGACCTGGGAAAAATCGTCATAAATCTCTCTCTGAGGATCGGATTGAAATTTCGTAAAATGGTGAAGAAAGAGGACGGACTGTAGTTTCTTGTATGTGTGTTTTAGATTCAAAGGTTGAAACAGTGGCTCGTGGCACGTCGTACAAGTTTGCTCTACTGAACCTGTCTAAAAGCAAGTAACTGTGGGAGATTTCACATAACTCTTCCTTGGAGAATCCAATTTGGCTCAGACTTGTGGCATTGGAAAGAGGACGCAGAAGGCTACTGCAGGTAGCAATTTCAGAACTAGATGATTCGAAATTACAGAGACACATCAGATTCAATATCAGGCTTCTATAAAGTGAAAAAAAGGTGTGTAGTTTTTTTTTAAATTTTTGTGTAAGCTTGGTTTAAAGGAATTCAAAGGGCATAGTAAAGAATTATTATCGGTAACTGATGCCCCGAGGAAAGAAAATGAAAACACCTAGTAAGGAACCTGAAAGCTCTAGCATGACTCATGAAGAAGAAGAAGAAATGCTACGTGATATATCAAAATTACAAGAACAAGTGCAACAAATGTCACGATCACAAAAGCTAACAGAAGCTAAGATAAGTGGCATGGAATCTAAGATAAAGGGCATGGAAGCTAAGATGGATGATTCAAAGACAGATTTGAAGAGAGACATGGCAGATTTGAAGATAGACTTGAAGACAGATATGGAAGAATTGAAGAAGTTGCTACAAGAAAGTGTCACTAATGGTGAAAAGGTAGTAAAGGAAACTCATGATGAGAACAAAAGAAATGTTAATCATGATACCATAGACGCTAATGTTGGATCGAAGACTCATCATGTTCCAAAAATCGATATGAGGAAGTTTGATGGCAAGGATCCCGCCACATGGATATTACAGATGGAGCAATTCTTCGATCTCAATAATGTGCAAAACACACAAAAGGTACGTATGGCAACTTTATATTTGGAACCAAATCAGTTTGTATGGTATCAATGGCTTTGTTCTCGTAAACAATTTATCACTTGGGCAATTTTTACGGAAGAATTGATAGCACATTATGAGGATACAAAAAGCAACACTTTTTTTAGCCAATTGATAATCTCAAACAAAAGGGTTCAATAATGGAGCACATTGAGGAGTTCCAAAAATTGAACATAAGGGTAAAAGATATTCCAGAGGAGCATAGGATTGATGTGTTCATAGGGTCTTTAAAGGATAATATCCAACATGATGTGCGCCTTTGGGAACTTGATTCATTAGAGAAGGCATTCAGGTTAGCAAGAAAAATGGAAAGCAAAATTATGGCAACTAGGAAGCATACCATTCACAACTATAAAGATGGAAGTGTTGTTGCCCATAGTCTTCCACAACCTACAAGGTTGACACCACAACAATTGGAAGAAAAAAGAGCAAAAGGGCTTTGTTACAATTGTGATAGCAAATACACAAAAGGTCATAAGTGTGCTGAGAAGAAATTATTCTACATAGATTGTGAAGAGGAAGAAGAAAAGGAGCAAGAAAGGTCAAAAGAAGAGGATATATTCCAGGAACAAAGCCTATATGAAGAACAAATAAATCCGACCATATCTTGTAATGCATTGGCGGGAATTACCACTCCTCAAACCATCAAGATAGAAGGACAAATCAAGAAGAAAAAGGTGATAGTGTTGATTGATTCAGGAAGCACCCACAATTTTATTCATTGTAGGGTAGCAAAAGAATTGAATTGCTTCCTATATCCAGCACCAGAGTGTCAAGTGATGATTGCAAATGGAGGAACAATAAATTGCTCTGGAAAGTGCCATAATATCAAGCTATCCATGGGAGAATATGTATTGACTAGCCCAATGCTTTCCATTCCAATGGGAGGTGCTGATGTTGTACTAGGAGTCCAATGGCTACAATCCTTGGGTACAATAGCTTTTAATTTTCAAGAACTTTTCATGAAATTTTCTGTGGAAGGAAAGGAAGTTGAATTAAGGGGTATTGCAGGGAAACCAGGAAAGATAATCAGCTCTAATGGTATGACAAAGCTTCTAAAAAAGGAGCAAAGGGGTGTAATTGCACAATTATGTTCGCTAGATGTTTCCACATTAGAATCATCTATTTCTCCAGATCTCCAAAAAGTCCTGGACAATCATTCCAAGGTATTTGAGACTCCCAAAGGTCTCCCACCTATGCGTGATCATGATCATGCTATTCATCTGATTCCAGGAAGTGTTCCTCCAAACATCAGGCCGTACAGATATCCCTATGTCCAAAAAAGTGAAATTGAACGTATGGTTGCAGAAATGCTAGAGGCTGGTATAATTCAACCGAGTCAAAGTTCTTTCTCTACTCCAGTAGTATTGGTGCACAAGAAGGATGGATCATGGCGCATGTGTCCGGATTATAGGGAGCTCAACAAGCTCACTATTAAAGATAAGTTCCCCATTCCTGTCATTGATGAATTACTGGATGAATTGCATGGATCAATTTACTTCACCAAGTTGGATCTTCGTTCAGGATATCATCAAATCAGAATGAAGATTGAAGACATTCCGAAAACGACATTTAGAACTCATGAGGGTCATTATGAATTTTTGGTCATGCCTTTTGGCCTTACCAATGCACCTTCAACATTTCAAGGTTTGATGAATTCAATTTTCAAACCATTCCTTAGAAAATTTGTGTTAGTATTTTTTGATGATATACTTATCTACAGCAAGTCTTGGAAGGATCATGTTGAACATGTCGACAGGGTGCTACAACTATTGGAAGAGAAACAATTATATGCCAAAAGATCCAAATGTTTCTTTGGAGTCCAGGAGGTGGAATATTTGGGTCATATTGTATCTCATGAAGGAGTTAAGGTAGACCCTACCAAAATTAAAGCCATTAAGGAATGGAAAATCCCCACATCCATAAAGCATTTGCGCGGATTTCTTGGGTTGACAGGGTATTATCGCAAGTTTGTTAAGAATTATGGGAGAATAGCAGCACCTCTAACGACATTATTGAAGAAAGATGCATTTTCATGGACTCCGGAAGCAACAAAGGCCTTTGAACATCTTAAAGAGGCAATGTGCCAAGCACCGGTCTTAGCTACACCGGACTTCACAAAAACCTTTATTGTGGAATGTGATGCTTCAGGAAATGGAATTGGTGTTGTTCTAATGCAAGATGAAAGACCCATTGCTTTTGAAAGTCGTCCAATCAAGGGAAAGTTTCTAAGAAAAGCTATTTATGAGAAGGAAATGTTGGCAATACTCCATGCACTTAAGAAATGGCGACCCTACCTAATGGGAAGACACTTCAAGGTAAAAACAGATCATGATAGCCTTAAATACTTTTTAGAACAAAGATTATCCTCTGAAGAGCAACAAAAGTGGGTCACAAAGATGTTGGGTTATGACTTTGAAATCATCTACAAAAAAGGGAAGCAAAATGTGGTGGCAGATGCACTCTCAAGGAAGGATGAGGATGTGGAAGCATTTTTGTGCGCTATTTCTATCATCCAACCAGATTGGATAAATGAAGCAAGGGAGGAATGGAAGAATGACGAAGAAGTATGGGCACTTATTCGAAAGCTACAACAAGATTCCAGTACGTCTGATACATTTAGCTGGAAAAATGATTCGTTATGGTACAAAGATCGCTTATACCTCTGTAAGAATTCCCAGCTAAAACAAAAGATTCTTATGGAATTGCACACTTCTCCCTTAGGAGGGCACTCAGGATTTTTAAAAACTTACCACAGGGTGAAGAAGGAATTTTTTTGGGATGGCCTTAAATCAGATATTCATAAGTTTGTGGCAGAATGTTTGGTTTGCCAGCAAAATAAAGTTGAAACAATTAAGACACCGAGTCTATTACAACCTTTATCCATTCCAAGCCAACGTTGGGAGGAGGTATCAATGGATTTTATCACAGGTTTACCCAAGTCTGAGGGAAAGAGTGTCATCATGGTGGTAGTTGACAGACTTACCAAGTATGCACACTTTTGTGCATTATCACATCCATTTAAAGCCAGTACAGTTTCTACTGCATTTATGGAAACAATTCAAAAGCTACATGGAAACCCAAAGATTATTGTAAGTGACAGAGATCCCATTTTCACTGGAAATTTTTGGACAGAATTATTTTCTTGTCTTGGTACTCAGTTAGCTCATAGCTCATCTTATCATCCTCAATCTGATTGGCAAACTGATATAGTAAACAAATGTTTGGAAGGATACCTTCGTTGCTTTGTATCTGATAAACAGACACAATGGGTCAAATGGTTGCCTCTGGCTGAATGGTGGTATAACACTTCCTTTCATACAACAACAAAAATGACCCCATTTATGGCACTTTATGGGTATCAACCACCATCCATCACATCATATTTAAGAGAAAATTCTAAGGTTCAGGCAGTGGAACATCACATCGAACATCAACAACAAGTCCTCCAACTCTTAAAGGATAACCTTGTGTTGGCACAGAATAGAATGAAACAACAGGCAGATCAGCATCGCAGTGAAAGAAGTTTTGATGTAGGTGATTGGGTATTCCTACGGCTACAACCATATAAGCAAATGTCCCTCAAGCAAGCTAAGAAGGATAATAAATTATCACCAAAGTATTATGGTCCATACAAGGTGTTGCAAAAGATTGGTACTATGGCATACAAATTGGAGCTTCCTGCAGCTTCTCGATTGCACCCAGTTTTCCATGTTTCATGCTTAAAGAAGGTTATAGGCAACAAGCTCCCAGTTCAAACAATATTGCCAGAACTTGACGAAGAAGGAAAAATTATATTGGAACCGGAAGCATTTATAGAAACAAGAACTCGACAGCTACGAAATCGATCAATTTCAGAGTACCTTATCAAGTGGAAGAACTTATCCGCTGAAGATTCCACATGGGAGGACGCGAATTTTATGCAGAAGTATCCTGAACTACTCAAGCGTTGAGGACAACACTTTTTTGAAGGAGAGGGGCATGTTGGGTCCCTATAATACTAGTGATTACCCCATTACTATTGTAGTTATACCCCTTATTTATATTGATGTACCCATGTAGTGCCCATATTGTTACTATTGTGCCACATAAAAGCCCACTATTGTTATTGTTGTGCCCTACAATATTATTGTTATGTAGGCTTTGATTGTATTGGGACCACTTAGACTCCTATATATAGAAAGGAGGTATTTTCATTTGTATCATCCAAGAATTGTTCATTTATGTAATGTGAAGGAGGTTGCCCCCTCAAAGAGGCTGAATTCTAAGGCGTGGATCTCTCTTTTCTATCTTTTTGTGAGCTGGTTTCATAACACTACCTCAGGTTAAAAGCACCCTTGTTGTTTGTCCCATGGTAGATGTTATTCAATGGAGGAAAGAGATTGCTCGGTTCACTGCTGAAGGAAGCACTAAAGTTGGTTCATCATGGCGCAAATAGATATCTTGTGGCTGGATTTGACAGAGCTCCACGGCGCTATATTTCCCAAACTAAATCTGGATGTGGATCCAAGAACAGTTATGTTCCTCTTTTGCTAGCACTTACTAGATGCTCAACTGGGTCAAAGTTTCGGAAGGAAAAGGAAATCTCAGATAATGTCAATGAATGGTTCTGAGCCTATGATGCTGTCACAACTGTGTGTTTGGATCAACACCTTACCTCACATTCGGACTGAAACAGAGCAACTGGAAAAAAGAATATCCTATGGTTGGAAGATGGATCTTTTTGCCAAAGATAATGAGAAATCAAAAGTTACTCTTGCACCCATTGGAAGTGCGCCTGAAGCCAAGTTCGAATTTTCCCAGGCTGGCAGTAATGAGGGCATTCAGCAGCTTTGTGAATGGAGAAGGTGGACGGAGAGGCATATGTTAATATCCGGAAAGGGAAAATCATTCCGGGCTACGAGATTAGTGTTAGGGTCCTCTGGGAGGGCGAGGCCAAGGATGCCCAGGGGGTTACCCTTGCCAAGGTAAGTGGCCGAGTGGAATTGCCTTACATTGCCGACGAGAATGCCGGGGCGGGTGAAAATCCCGACATCAACATCACCGTGACAGACAACAGTCCCGTCGGTGTGCGACTCCGAGAAGCTTTTCTGTCCAAAGGGAAACCTTTCATATTGAAAAAGGTCAGGCAGTATGACGATCTCATGGCTTCCGGTGGACCCGCTAAAGAGGAGCTCCAGAACAAGACGCCGCCCAAATCAACCAAAGCTGCTCAGACAGTCGATAAGAATTCCTCATTAAAGCCTGCTGTTAGAGAGGAATTTAAACGATTATTAATAGAGAGATTCAATTGCAGAGCCAGTGTTATTTATGATATTCTCATGGATGATAACCGGTGGAAAGGATTCTCGCAGAGCAATGCCAAGATAAGCAGGGAGGTGGGCGGATCATTCTCGCTCTTCGACGGGGCCATCACTGGCGTTAATCAAACACCGAGAGAGGTTGGAAAGAACTTATTTTCCATAAGATCCGAGCAGTATTTGGTTATGGAATGTAATGGCTCTCATGTTTCTTTCCCTCTCTATACAAGCCATCTCCGACGATGCAGTAGAAGAACGATGTATCGCGTAGTTTTCAGTACCTCTTGGACAAATCCACACCCTATCCCGTGCCTAGATGGGTCGCCACACTGTTCATGGCCATCCTCTACTGCGTAAGAGTGTATTATGTGACAAAATGAACTCAAATGTGAGATCATTATCTAGAGGAGAAATAGTATTTGGCGGTGTTGATCCGAAACACTTCAAGGGTGAACATCAGTATACATCTGTTACTCGAAAGGGTTACTGGCAGTTTGATATGGGAGACTTCCTCCTTGATGATCAATCAACAGGTTTCTGTGCTGGAGATTGTGCTGCTATTGTAGATTCTGGAACTTCTTTGCTGGTTGGTCCATCGGGCATTATAACATAATTAACAATGCTATTGGTGTATCGGGTATATCAGCCAGGAATGCAAAACAGTAGTATCACAATATGGAGATGATGATCAGCAAGTCACAAGCAGGGAAGTGTCTCTGCATGAGCCAGAGCTTTCACCTCATTTAGATCAGATGAGCACAGGAGAAGTTTGAGGTAAAAGAAGAAATAGATTTCGAGAGGGGACAACTTGGTATTGAACTGGAGAAAAGACAAGGCGTTTAAAAAGAATTTAATCAATATTTGAGCTCAAACATCACTGTTCCATCTCATCATCAGATGCCTAGGCAGTCTAGAATCCTTACGGAACAGGCTCTTGATCCATTTGTTAATTTGGAAAAGAATGAAACTATGTCTAACAATGCTTGTTCTCATCCTAGAATCACATCAAGGTTCTTCTTACCCGATAGCCTTACTCTTTTAACATCACTTCAAGTCTTATCATCTGCGTTATCTTCTTCACATTCAAGAAGCAGTAACCTAAACTCCACCGGTTCTCCAGTATATGATCGAAGTCCAGTGAGTAGCATTAATGTTATTGGGCCAGAGGAATTATTTGATAGAAAATGAAAAGGGAAGGCAATTTAATGATGCAGAAAAACCTGAGGGAAAGGATTTTCGATTTGGACAGTTGACAGAAAAATTTTCTTCAGATATTGGTGTTAGAAATGAGGAAAATATGGGCAAGATGATGCTTCAGAATAGTTTGAAGGACAATCAGTGGTGCCAAGGTTCACCTATGGTGCTGTATAAGGAGCAGCTTTCTTGTAGTCAAGAATATCAGTGTTGGTTGAGGAGAAGCTGCCCTTGAGGTTTTGGGTACCATCAAGAAGTAATAAAAACCTCTACTTCAGAAGGCATGTTTGCAAGTAAATCAATATGAACTATGGGTTTAGTGAGGAAGAAGTTCTGGAGCTTCTTGTTTAGATGCTTGTGGAAAAATATTTTGTGCCCTTTTTATATATCAACGTGAAAAATCAGCTCTACCGTTCATGTTGGTGGAAGGATCTTAAAGAATCTTTATGCCTTCAGTTTTTGTCATCACACAGGTACCTGAAAACGATGGACAGCGCATCAGGGATGTGGCAGTCTGCCTTATTTGAGTAATTAAAGGATAAAAGCATGCTTCTTTGGATTCGAATATTTTGAGGCAAACCAAGAACCGACAAACAGGAGCAATTTCCTATATTTCAGGGTATTGGAAAACATGTTATATTAAAGGCCAGCAAGCAACTACAGACACCTATCACAGCCAAACTAAAAGAGACCACTTGTCAGAGAATGAGCCTGTTTTCTCCTTTTTCTCATAGGAGCACCGTCTTGATTGTAATAAATGCTATTTCCAGCATGATGTCGAATTAGAATCCTAATTGTTTTAGGATTTTAGAGCTGTCAATTTGTAGTCTGCTGTATTTATTAGTTAGTTTCAAATGTTAGCAGGTGTCATGATAGGCAGAATGGGAGTTCCCCTCACGCTGGAGGAGGAACCTCAGTTAGGTAGAAGAAGCTCTATATATAGCTAAAGCAGAAATGTAACAAGGGTTGGATATTTTGGAGAAGACTGTTTTGGTTTATGTATAAACAAATTTCAGTAATGCAAATGACTGTGTTTTCTTCTCAGGATTCACAATGGATCTTCTTGTTCAAATGTGTGATGGTATTCTTTCTTTAAGGTTCTTTTACAGTTTTGTTAATGCATAATCACTCAGAACTCATGAATCATGCTCTGACTTCCTGTATGCCTTGGAAAACTGTGGTTTCAAAGTTATGTTTGAACATATAGATGTAAAGTGCCCTGATTTCTATGAAAATATAGTGTTTTTGTTTGCTGAGATATGAGAGACTCCATAAGCCCAATGGGAATCAATTCAATGTTGTCCAACCAACTTATTTTTCATGTGTCTTATAAGAGTTAGCCATATTTTCTTTTCATTAGTCAATATTCATAATCTGTGAGAGAGCCCTCTCAGACTAAGGAGTCTAAGCCTTAGTCCAAAGCCTGGTTTGAAATAGTTACAAAGAATCTTGCTCATTGGCAGCCTTCAGTACCTGATTTTGTGATAACAGATTTCTTAGACTTGGACTTTTCAAACTCCAAGTCGAACTCTCGCAGGATAACGATCCATTTAGAGTACTTGCCCCCTAGCAGTTGTTTTGTCAAAATATAAATCATAGGGTTGCAATTCGAAATAACTGTAGTTTTACGGAGAAGAATGTAGTGACGAAAACGCTGGACAGCTTGAACGACTGCCAGGGCCAATTTTTCCACATGCGAATATTTTAGCTCAGTGGGGTTTAATGTCCTACTAAGATAATATATCAAATGTTCCGCTCCGAATTCATCTTCTTGAACTAACACCTTTCCAATGGTGGAATGCGAAGCTGTGAGGTATAAGAAGTAGTCCTGGTTGTAGTTGGGAGGATGAAACAACGGTGCATGGGTCAACGCGTGTTTAAGTGCATCAAAAGATTGTTGGGCAATCTCATCCCCAAAGTATTGAGTGTTCTGTTTCAACAACCGTGTAAAACCTTTAGTGACCTCGGCGTAGTTTGGAATGAATCGGCGTAAAAAGTTCGCTTTCCCTTGCAAACTTTGGAGTTGGCGCAAACTCGAAGGAGGAGGCAATTTGATGATAGCTTCGACCTTTGAGGGATCGACACGAATGCCGGCTTTTGAAACAACAAATCCTAGCAATCGACCCGTCTCTATACAGAAAACACACTTGTGGGATTCAACCGAATTCAATAATGCCTACACCTCATAAAGATTGCTCGTAAGTGGACAAGGTGATCAGCTTGGTGTAAAGAATGAGCAGGCAAATCATCGAGGTATGGTTGCACAATGTGCTTGATGTCATGAAATGCATAAGACATCGCCCGTTGAAAAGTGGCCCCGGCATTCTTAACTCCAAAAGGTAATTTGCAATAAGCAAATGTCCCCCATGGACAAATGAATGCCGTTTTTGGTTGGTCGGTAGGTAGAATATTGATTTGATTATAGCCCGAAAAACCATCCATGAAGGAAAACATTTCACTCCCGACACAATCATCAATAATTTGATCGATATAAGGCATAGGATAGTTGTCTTTTGGACAAGCTCGATTTATGTCCCTATAGTCGATACAGATTCTTATTGTTCCTTGTTTTTTGTTGACCGAAACAATATTCGATACCCAATCCGTTAACGGGATTGGATAAATGAAACCTGCTTTCAACAGCTTCTCGACTTCTGCTTTAATCGCAGCCGCTTTCCGAGGGTGAATCTGACGCAACCGTTACCGGATGGGTTTAGCATCCGGGTAGGTCTTTATTTCATGAACAACAATGGCAGGATCGATTCCCAGCATTTCCTCGTAAGACCAGGCAAACACATCGCGGAATTCTTGGAATAGGGCCTTGTAAGTTTGGATTTCATCTTCTGTACATGAGGCACCTATATGAATGTTTTCCTCAATTCCGGGCTTCACTGAAATATCAATGGGAATAGTGCGAGAAATATTCCCTAAATTCAACTCTGAATCAGAATGTTTCGTTGGATTATGAGCGTCTTTGATGTATTCAGCGATAAAGATAGATGAAAAATCATTTTCAAAAACATCATCCTTAGGTAAAAACGAAGATCTGTGATGAAGATATTCCCATGGTAGATCGTCTACACTTAGGATTTCGCGAAGTTGCTCGTCAGATGACACGACTTCGGGAAACGCTATCCGTTCTAAGGTTGATGTGAAAAGTTATTCTTCACTGACCACATTCATTTGGTCGATTTGGGTTGAACGCGAGTCGGTAAAAGACATGACAGGTTCATAAGCAATTTCATATGGACTCAAAGGCATAGCATCACCGAATGAGTCTATCTCAGATTCAGATGGGACAATCCAAGGATCATCATAAATAATGTTGTCTGATGTAATCATATGAATTGATGCAAATGAAGGGTCTGCGTTGATTGGAGGGAAAGGAAAAGTTCCCAGTAAACCGGAATCTTTAACTAAACCTACGCCAACGTCCCTATAAGGGATTGTCGTCTTACCGACATGCTGGATACTCTCTGAAGAGGCTGGGTCGGATGAAAAGTATGTCAGCTGATCAATGGTCACGATCTTACCGTTATATGGAAACTTTATTACTCTGAAGACCGATGAAACGACTGTTGTCATAGCATATGACCAACTTCGACCCAAAAGAAGGTTGTAGTCTAGAGGGGCATCAACCACCTCCACATCCAGACTAACGGTTTTACCTTCTACCCCTATAGGCAATTCCTGTAGAATACCAAACGGACGGAACCCACGGCCATCAAAGGCCTTAAGGATGGTCGGGGATTGGTTCAACGAAGGAGAACCAAGCGATCTCCAACATTGAATCGACATAATACACGTAGAAGCTCCCTCATCAATCACAGTCCGATGAATAGGCATGTTCTTGACTATCACTGGAATTTGGAAAGCCATTTGATGGGGTAGACGCGGTGTACTATTTTCTAGATCGAAGATTATCAGGTTCGGGTCCTGAACATCAACAGCTCCGATAGCCGACAAAAGTAATTTTCGTTGTGCTGGGCAAGATTGCAACACTTCTAAAGCCGACATTGCTGAGGGTGAAACAGCTAAATCCTCAACAATGTTGTAATTCTGGGCTGCTCTCGCATGTGGATTGAAAGCAGACCTTCGAAGTACACCCTTGGCGGGCGGTTTGATTACTAAGTCTGGGTTAGGTTTTTCGATCTGTAGTGGATCGGAACCAGGAGCTGAGGTTGATGGATTAGAATGAGAAGATTCTGCTTCCTTACCATCAACAGGATTCTTACTACCATAATCTTGCGATCGAGTCGCAATCCTCACATGAGACATCATCAAAATGGGTTCTTCACTGGCAGTCGAGGAAGAACCTATCATCTTACTTTCCTGCTTTGGAAATGGATCTTTTAACACAACAGGAGTGGGAGAACCTTTGACTATTTTCACAACCTCGGCCCGATGAGGGCAATCTCTGGTAAAATGATCCTCTTCACAAATAAGACAAGGATATCGAGGTTTGCGCTTTTCGTCATTGGTTTCCGACTTTTCTGTTTTCTCCTTCGGAGCCTTGTCTGCTTTAGCCTTCTTCTTACCCTTCTTCTTTCCACCGTTTTTTGATTTGGCCGTAGATGACTCTACAGCGTGAATATCGGCAAAAATTTCAGGAGAAGATGATTCTCCTGTCGGGGAATCAGGTAAAGTGATTATAGGAGTAGTAGAATTCTTGGAAGACTTCTTCTTACTCTTTGTATTCACGATACCAATCATACCATCAGCGGCATGAGATCCCGAAGGAGCAGCAGCGATTTGATTCGATTTTGGAAGATCTGGAATCTTCTCGTGTAACGTACCCGACTGAGTATAAACTAAGTCAAGGTATTGCGCCTGAGCAATGACTTGCTCCTCAGTAACTACTCCGGCCTTAGCTACATCTTCAGTAATCTTCGGTAATAATGATTTAACAAACCATTCAGCTAAGATTTGGTCCGAAATAAAAACTTTCACTAACCTTCTTCGACGTCTCCACTCATGAATGTGATCAGAAATATACGTGGACGTTGATTGTTTTAGTGAAGTTAATAGCTCCGTGCCGTTATCGTATCTGACCGGCAACTGAAAGTGAGTTAAGAACGAGGTAGCCAACTGGCTGAAATTGTAAAAAGAGGCCCGTGGTAACTCAATGTACCACTTGGCCGCGAGACCAATGAGTGTACGCTGGAAAAGACGTAAGCGGATCGAATCATCCGAGATAGAATTTGAAGCACACCAGAGGTGGTAAGTCATCACATGATTGGACGGATCCTCTCCAGACTTACCTTCGAACTTGGGTATATCACTGGGCAACTTATTTGGCATTGGCGGCCAGAACGGAAGATATTGAATTGGATCGTTCGTTAGGCGCGTCAAGTCTGGTAAATCCAAAGTTGCGATAAACGGTAACTGCCGGTTAGGATCTCTAAAACTCTGGGTCACAAGACTAGTCCCAGGAGGAGGATATCCAGGATAACTAGGAACAGGAGTCACATTAGGGATATTATATCCTCCTGGAAAACCAGGATTAACCGGACCGTACTGGGGTTGTTGAGGTTGTTGATAAGTGTACCCAGGATACGGTTGATACTGGTAAACCGGATGTTGGACAAATTGCCCATGTTGGTACTGTCCCTGGTACGGTTGTTGAACAAATTGAGGTTGAGTAGTGACAACCGTACTTATACCAGGTTGACCTGTAGGCATCTGGACCGTGGTTTGAATCGTAGATTCAGACAACGGTAAAGATGTCTGAGGAGTGGTTACAGAGACAGTAGAAACTGGAGCTGTCGATACTCCAGAAGTAAGTGCGGCAGATGTAGCGGTAGTTGCAGCAGCCGTTTGAGATGGAGTACTAGGTGCTATTGGCGGCTTAGTAACTGCCGAAGTTACAGAAGTTTGAAAATTTGACTGGACAGGTTGCGGTTGCTGGGGTGGACCAGAAACTACGGGTTGTCCAGCTTGAGGTACCAACTGTATACTTGGCTGCAACACCTGTTGACCCTGTGATGGATCCCACACTAACATTCCGGGGTATTGACCCGTAACAGGTTGAGGATACTGAGATCCATAACCGGATTGAGGATAGGATTGATAATTGAAAGGTGCAGCTCCCATACCTTGAACATATGACTGACCTTGAGGTGGTTGATAACCTTGACTCGAGTATTGACCTTGAGGTTGATAACCTTGAGGTAAATACGGATACTGGGGTTGACCTTGACCTTGAGGTTGATACCCTTGAGGTTG
Source organism: Pinus tabuliformis (assembly GCA_031772625.1). Lineage (NCBI taxonomy): Eukaryota > Viridiplantae > Streptophyta > Pinopsida > Pinales > Pinaceae > Pinus > Pinus tabuliformis. Next base: position 131,819,675 of record CM062812.1, read on the forward strand.
ATACCCTTGGGGTTGATACCCTTGAGGTTGCCATCCTTGGGGTTGATACCCTTGAGGTTGATACTGAGGTTGACCCTGGGGTGCATATTGAGGCTGGGGTTGACCTTGAGGCATGTATTGCACCATAGGTACATACTGACCTTGAGGTTGCCCCCCAGACACAATTTGTGTACCTTGAGGTTGCCCCCCAGGCGGTAATTGGCCACCTTGAGGTTGGGAAACGGGAACTGAACCTGACATCATGTAAATGTCTCCTACACCCAATGGTATATTACCATTGTTTCCAGCTAATAACCCATGATCAACGGGTTGAGGAGATGCCCCTGCAAAGGTACCAGAAAGTGATTGATACCCGGTGGGAACAGAAGGACCGCCGTGTAAGAAAGATTCAGGAGTTTGAGTAAACACGGACGACTGACCAGACATATTTACAGGAGTATAAATACCTCCAGGTGGAAAGGGAGTACGAGGTGTAGAAAAACCTACCCCTGAGTTGTCTAAATAATTGGTTAACGAAAGGTACCAAGTAGTACTTCTAGGAGGACTGTAAAAGATAGATTCACGCTCCCTGAGGTCAATAGTAAGTTTATCTTCAAGGTTAGAGACGCCTATTTCTTCCTCTGGAGCAAGTTCTTTGATAGCAATCAGACCAGTAGGAAGATTTTCGGTGATAACTCGTTCTACTCTTGGTGAATCTGGAACACTAGAAGTCGGAGTAACAGGTTCAGATATTTCAGGTTCTTCGCCTGTATCACTAGCAGACGAAAAACTACCAACAAGCTCAGAAACTGTAACAGCTTCGGGATTATAACCTGTCTCTAGACCTTGGTAATCTGAATGGACTACCAAGGAAGATTCTCCTTCTTCAGGTGAACCTACTCTACTGCCACTAGGAGGAGTTACAAGGACCTTCAAACCTTCTAGATTACTGGGGTCGTCTCGAGGAGGTTCACCCCTAAGTCTACGGGATCTTCTCAACAATTCGGCCACAGAAACAACTTCAGGAGACTGGCCCCGAAGTCTACGGGACTGTCTCGGTAATTCCGCCACAGCTAAAAACTTTTAACTACTACACACGAAAACAAAGTGAAATCTCAAATCAAACCACCTAAAGTCTCTAAAGAACCAAACAAATTTGAATCACACGCCTAAAGAATCTAGGGCGTCAAACCAAGCACAAACAGTAGCCTTCCAGACCAAAAACGCTAGTTGGAGATGAAACCCAACATCGCCGGATTCAGTACAGAAGTGGCGGGTGGAACAGTTACCCCGACAACCTGCTTAATGAATAGACCGGCACAAGTTCCTCCACTTTAACCGTCTCGAGTGAAGTGAACCCCCCGGAAAATCCAAGTGAGTCTAGCCGACGTCTGCTCCAGGTACAGTGGGATCTTCCCTCCACCGTCACCTCGGTAGAATCCTAAAGATAATGGTCACTAAGGTTACCAACCGCAACAAATGCACCTGGGGGAACAGTCTACACTCCGACAGCACGCAAGGGCAGAGTATCAAGCTCAATCCCCTTGCCGGTTCCTTGACAATAATCCAAGGTTTACCGACAAGTGACCCCTGGCTCCTCGACAATGGTTAATCCGAGGTTTACCGTTTGTAATACGTGCGTGTCTGGCGTCATTCCCAACGAGGGGGGATTGATCCCCTCACCGGTTCGGACACGAGCTCGTGCTTCTCCTTTAAGAGGAGCTTTCCCAGAGTACAAATGAGACAATTGGGTTTATTCTATCACAAGATAAGCTACTTGTTTGATTTTGTTGTCTTGGAGAGTTAATTACTCTCCTACTCCAAGACACTAGCCTGATCTAAATTGGTGTTTCAGAGCCCTAGTAAATAAAAGTTACTACGTTGATTTTACTTTAAGCGTTAATTTTATGGTTTTTCTTAAAGACAAAGGGTAGCGGAAGTGAAACCAATGGTGTGTAGACTCGACTCAAACCACTACAAAGATGCACCTAAGATGATTTACGCTACTATTCTCTTTCAATGAAATTCCTAACTAAGAGAGTTGAGAAATGCAAATTTTATAGAAAATAACTTTCTTAGTAAAGACAATCAAAGAAACAATTCTCTTTATCTTTTCAAGCATACAAACATGACCACTCCTTACGTGCACGAAAAACTCTTTTTCTTTCAAAATCCCTCAAAGCTACTTGAAACAAAACTTTTCAAAGGAGATGTTTTTGTATTTTCTCTTATTTAATAAAGCATATAAATCTATTTTAACGAAAATCAATCTCAAAAGTTATAAAATCTATGAAAACTTGACTCACAAGCAAATCAAAAAGAAATTTACTCTAAGCAAACCTAACGAGGCAAAAGCCTACAAAGATGATTCTAGGTTGTTTTACTTGACCAAAATCAAGTCAAGGACCAGCTAATGCAGAATCAAAAGACCAGTCAAAACAAAACTCAAATCTTTTTGTTCTTTTTGTAAAATGGAATTCAATACTCAATCAACAAGTACTTCGAAATTTGCCAAAGAGACAACTCAAAGGTAAGTTGCTCTCACAGGTAGACTTTATGACAGGTCCGACTTCTAAGAAGGGTGACAAAACCAGAGAGATCTAAGGCTTGACAACTTCTACCGCCAAAGTCACTACAAGACCTACTCAAAAATCAAACCCTAGGGCTTAAAGTTCTATGAAATCCACTAAAACACTCAATGCTATCGAAACAAGTTCAGGTGAAGATCTTTGACAAGAGACTAATGGATCTGGGCAGTAAAAACTAAGAAAAAGCAAAATCTAAGAGGAAAAATGTAAAAAATGGAAATTTCTTAATTTTTAGCAGGGTACGCAGGCAACCGGTTAAGCCAGGTGCGGGCCCGCTCTGTGCACACAGCAACAGTGCGTACAAGTACGCACTGTGCAATACTCAGAGGGTGCGTACTACTAAAAAAACCAAGAAAAACTAAATTCAATCTGACCCTAAGCTAACCCACCCAAATGCAAAGTCACAGAGCCAAAAACCAGAAAATAAATGACTTTTCTCAGATCAAAGTTGCATACAAAGGAAAAGACTTTCACATCAATGGAGTCCCCAGTGGAGTCGCCATTTTGTCAGGCGGAAAGAGTCGATAGTGCGGACACAACCAACCTCCCTAGGAGCCTAAGACTCTCTAGTGACAAACAAGACAAACAAGAGCAATCCTTCTCTAAACATGCATTTACTATATAAGAAATCAAGTGTTTAGATCCTACCTGTAATCCAACGCTGTTGTAGCAGTCCAGCCTCACTGATCCGGATGAGCTCCTCCTTCACTTTGAAACCTGCATCCACTAACAATCAAACGATTAAATAGCACTTGATAATCTCATAGAATAAAACATATTTAACACATAGACCAAGGAGTACATGAAACAACTCATAAATAACAAGTTATTGAGAATAATGGACTCATTTGCATTAATAGGAAACAAAAGGAACAATTACAACCTGAGCCTTGGTGTTGTGCAAGTCCCTCCCAGGGTCCATCAAGAGTTCTCCTTTACTTTGACAAAGCTCACCCACTTCCAAATAGAACAAGCAAAGATGGCAATCTCTCCTCACAAGCTTCTAAATGGGAGTCCTAATTCCAGCAGCATCTACCCTTAGAAATGTTTAGCTTCCAACCTCCCCTCCTTCTGGCCCAATGCCTGTATTTATAGTGGTCTAGAGGAAGTTATTCAGGTCCACCATCAATGGGATAATCCCCTCTTTGGATGGGATAACTCCCTCATTGATGGGATAAGTTCCTCTTTGGTAGGGGTACATGAACCATCTGGAGGCGCTCAATACACGTCGAACAACCTTCTAGAATGCTCTAGAAATGACCACAAGTAACTTTTTAAAGATGAAACTTGCGCATTTTGACCTTTACAGGGGTACGCACCTGCCCCTTTACATACAGAGCGTACAAGTACGCAGCTTTTGTGAACATTGGGTGCGTACCCGCAGGAACAATTACAACCTGAGCCTTGGTGTTGTGCAAGTCCCTCCAAGGGTCCATCAAGAGTTCTCCTTTACTTTGACAAAGCTCACCCACTTCCAAATAGAACAAGCAAAGATGGCAATCTCTCCTCACAAGCTTCTAAATGGGAGTCCTAATTCCAGCAGCATCTACCCTTAGAAATGTTTAGCTTCCAACCTCTCCTCCTTCTGGCCCAATGCCTGTATTTATAGTGGTCTAGAGGAATTTATTCAGGTCCACCATCAATGGGATAATCCCCTCTTTGGATGGGATAACTCCCTCATTGATGGGATAAGCTCCTTTTTGGTAGGGGTACATGAACCATCTGGAGGCGCTCAATACACGTCGAACAACCTTCTAGAATGCTCTAGAAATGACCACAAGTAACTTTTTAAAGATGAAACTTGCGCATTTTGACCTTTACAGGGGTACGCACCTGCCCCTTTACATACAGAGCGTACAAGTACGCAGCTTTTGTGAACATTGGGTGCGTACCCATAGGTAAGGTTGAGAGAACCTACGTACCCAGAGATAAATACATTTATAAAGACTTTCTCTCTTCTTGGAGTTTGACATGGAGAGCAGAGGCATAAGACTTGCCTAAGAGGATAGCATGACTGTTGACAGAGCCATACTAACTGTAAATAGTCATGGTGACATTTTTTAGTGTAACACTAGCCAATATCTTTAATAGCAGTTATCCACGGCACTCCAAGGAATAAACCTTTCAGATTCAAAAAATTTTGGTTGGAACACCCCAACTTCATTAATCTAGTGGAGAAATGGTGGTCTGAACCTATGATTGGAAGGGGATCCAAAATGTTTAATCTTCAGAAGAAATTCAAGTACACTAAAGCCAAAATAAAAGAATGGAATATTACGGAGTTTGGAGATATTTTTAAGGAGAAAACCTTAATAGAAGATAAACTGGAACAGATACACAAAGCTTGGGCTTCAGGGCACAACAGTGAGGAGTCTGTAGAGCAGGAAAAAGCTCTAACTCATCAGTGGCATACACGCTGTCAGCAGGAAGAAATTCTTTGGAAGCAGAAATCCAGAATACGGTGGCTAAAAGAGGGTGAGCAGAACACTAAATTTTTTCACAGATCTACTCTAGTTTATAGGAGTGTGAATAAAATACTAGAACTCAAGGATGAGAATGGGGAAACTTTAAAAAATCACCAAGAAATAGCGGCTTTACTCACTAGGCATTTCATCATTATTGCCCAGGAACCACAAGCAAATGGAGAGGATGCTATAAAGGAGCTCATTACGGCCATTCCCAAAACTATTACCAACGATCAGAACTCAGCCCTCAGCAGAGAAATTTCCCTAGAGGAAGTGGAAGAAGCAGTTAGAAGCATGCCAAGTGATAAGGCCCCTGGACCGGATGGTTTCACCATTAACTTTTACGAAGCTTGCTGGAACCTAGTGAAACATGAAGTTTGGGAAGTTGTAGAGGACTCTAGGCGATCTGGATCCATCCTCAAATCTCTTAACTCCACCTTCATAGCGCTTATCCCAAAGATGGAAGAAGCAAACACTCCTGAGAAGTTTAGACCAATTGCTCTGTGTAATGTCATTTATAAAATCATATCAAAAGTTATAGCTAATAGATTGAAGCCAATTCTTCCTGGCCTCATATCAGAAGAGAAATCGGGGTATGTCGAAGGGAGACAGATCTTAGATAATATTCTACTAGCTCAAGAAATGGTACACACTCTTCAAACTAGAAAATTAGCAGGGATGTTAATGCAGCTTGATCTATCGAAAGCCTATGATAAAGTCAGCTGGCAATATCTAGAAGCCATTCTAAAAGCCTTTGGTTTTTGCGAGCAATGGATCAATTGGATTCTAGCCCTTATTAAATCCTCCAGGTTAGCGATCCTTGTCAATGGATCCCCCTCTGAACCCTTTTCACCCACTCGTGGAATCAAACAAGGAGACCCTCTCTCCCCCTTCCTTTTCGTAATCCTCATGGAAGGACTCAGCAGATTCATAGCCAAAGCGAAAAGAGATGGGAAGATCAAAGGACTTCAGCCTCTCCAATCCATTCCAGCTACCACGCACCAACAATTTGTGGATGATACTATGTTACATGGAACCCCTATGGTGAAAGAGGCTCTGGCGTTTAAGAAAATCCTTGATCTATTCAGCAAGGCGTCGGGAATGGAAATTAATTTTCCCAAGTCCACAATTTTTTTCTTTCACACCCATCCAGCTATTCAGAAGCATCTCTCTAATTTACTTGGTTTCAGAAAAGGATGTCTACCATCAAGATATTAGGCGCACCTCTAACACTCAAACCCTGGCAAAAAGTGCACTGGGAGAAAATCTTGGCTAACCTAGAGAAAAGGTGTAAGCACTAGACGCACAGGGCACTTAATTTTGCTGGGAGATTAGTACTCACCAAGGCAGTTCTGCAGGCTATCCCGCAGTACTTACTCTCCATGCTGTCGTCCCCCAAGGGCATCCTTCAACAAATTAGAACAATCCAAAGATCCTTTCTATGGAACGGAAATGGGGAAAAGAAAAAATGGACGCTTGTGGCATGGCACAAACTTTGCAAACCGAAAATTTTGGGAGGCCTAAATCTGGTGGATCCTTCAATCATCAACATGACTTGTGGAACAAAACTCTGGTGAAGATGGATAAAAGAGCCCCATCTTCCCTAGGCAAGACATTGGAAAGAGAAATATACCCCAGAGTGCAACAATCAGGATCTTACTAGACTTTAGGAGGTTCTTGAGGGTTCCCCCATATGGAATCTTGCAAGGAAAAATCGCAACTTGGTGCAGGAAAACAGTTTTTGGGAAATTTGAAATGGGAATTCAGCACCTTTTTGGGAAGATGCTTGGAAGCAACTCCCAAAACTGGAAAAGCCAGAGCTCGCTCTTCTCAAGCAGAAATGCCAAAACGAAGGCCGATACAGAGTCCAACATTGCTGGAACTAGAACAGCAGGGATCCTAACTGGAGAGAATGGATAAAATTCAAATTCAACAATAGCAATGGGGAAAACGACAACACAAAGCATCTAATTGATCAACTACTCAAAAGGAAGATAAGGAATACAGAAGAAAAGGACCAGATTAGATGGGGAATGAAAGGCAACGGTAACTTCTCACTCAAGGAAGCCAGGGAACTGATAGAAAATGCAGAGCAGAGGGAGGTAACTCCTTGGAGTCATAAAGTGTGGGACAACCTGTTTTGGCAAAAAATCAAAATGTTCCTTTGGCTTTTAATGAGGAAGAAAACCTTGACGTGGGAAAATCTACGCAATAAAGGTTTTCATGGGCCTTCCAAATGCCCAATGTGCCTGGTAGAGGAAGAAACAATAAACCATTTATTTAATTCCTATGACTGGGCCTGTCATTTATGGAATTGGGCAGAGTGTATTTTGCTAAATTCTAATAGAAATAGGGAGTCCATCCAAGATACCATACAAAATTAACAAAGAAATTACTCGAAGAATCCCAGAGTCAACAACATTTGGAAAGTTATGCCAGGTTTCTTAACATGGACCATATGGAAGGACCGTAATAGGAGAATTTTCCAAGATGAATACAGAAACACAGAGCATTCCATAGATACTATTATGATAAATATCAGACAGTTAATTCAAGTGAAATGCAAAGCAGAAACTAATGAGAAGCCTTTGTCTTGCGACTTACGCATTTTAAAAATCTTTCAGCTGGACATCGACCAGAGCATGCCCACATCGAGATGCCAGCAGAACCCAAATTCTGAGTCCAACAGTCGGAATTATCCGTCGGTTGGTTGGCTGAAGTTGAATTTTGATGGCGCGTCCAGAGGTAACCATGGGATGGCGGGTATAGGAGGCATCATAAGAAACCATGAAGGAGACATTCTTCATATTTACAGCAAAGCTCTGGGAGAAGGGACGAATAATGAAATGGAGTTTGCAGCCTTAGAACAGGGGCTACGAATTCTAAAAGACATGCAAAATTGTACAGCGGTGGTGGAAGGCGACTTAGCCCTGGTAATTTTTGTGGCAAAGAAAATCTATGGCAGAACCAAAGCGAGCAAAGCAACGAAACATTGGATATTAGCAAAGGTGACGGAAAACATAGCCGAGTTAATTAGCGGTATGAGAGGATTGGTCTTCCAAGCGGTGAGACGCAAAGCGAATGCGATAACAGACCACCTAGCAAATCATGGCATTGACAACCAAAATAGGGAATGGGACAACTGTTGGTAGCATGTGAATTGTCCAGACCTGAAGGAGAAATGCATCCACCTTTCCAAACAAGACATGGATAATGCCGACCGGGCTTAACCGGAAGGCGTTCGGCATCCACGCTTTTCTAAGATGGTACATGCTGGAGTTGCTACGGATATTAAAAGTTGGCAGAGGGCAGAAGGACAGGTAATTCCGGTGCTTTTATGGCAACAGAATGGGAATAAAGGAAGCAAATCTAAAATGATGAGACGAAACGATCACCGCTGCCACCACATCAAATTAGCGGACACTTGGCACATTCTGATTAGAGAGAGAAGAGGTAACATTTATGTCAAGGTTTTGACACATCACACGGAAAACACAACTCTATGCAGTAACAATTATGTTAGTACATCCACGTCGTTTCGGGAGGATCGGATAGTCATGGGTAATATCCTCCAAAACAATTATTTAACAGTGAGTAGAGGCAAAGGCACCATTAGCATTTTTCAGTGCATCGTTTCGGTTCATTTTCTTTCGGCTCTCTGCGCCTGTTCTCACGTCGCAAGCGTTAAGATCAGTATGGAAGGTGACGGTTTCCGCAGCATCACTGCGAACATGGAGCTCAAGACAGCAAGGGAAATTTACGAGACCAGAACCGCGTCGAAGAACAAATGCAAATTGTCTGACCTGGAGGCTTCTGTGAAGAAAGAAGAGCAAAAGCGGTCTGAGGAAGATATAGCGCAGGAGGTTGATTGGCTTCAGGATCCGGGGATAGTAACCAAACGCGCCACACAGTTTGTGCGCACTCAGGCGGAAAGCTGGCGAGTAAAAACCCTATTGGCGCTTGCTTTGGAATCTAGGGAAGATAGTAAGAAGCTGCCTCAAAGTGACCAGGTCATCCCTGAGGCACAGATGGAAAGTTTATATGGCATTTATGAAGCTCTGGACTTCAAAATCACTACGGTGCATGAGGTAGTAGATTCTCTGTCCAAGAAGATGACGGTGCTTATTAAGCTCCTCAGGCAAACACTAAGTCCAGAAGCTCGGCAAACTGGCGAACCGCAGCAAGAGAAGTAGGCGGAAGGTCGCAGTTATCAATCCCTACAAGCGAGAGTGGACAGCCATGTTCTGGAAAAGGCCTTGGACACAGCGAGCAGGTTCGGGATGCCCCCTCCGTAATTCAGTGTTGATCTCACTTCTCATCCGTCTTGACCGGTTGTTCATTTGTTTTGACTGGTTTTTTGGTCTCCCTAAGATCTGGGGTTTTGTCATTTCCATATTTTCGGCTTGTTGAAGGGCTGCGGTCTTCAGCTCAACCTCTCTTATTCTTAGGTGAAGTTAGATAGAAGGATTAGCTACCCTGCGTGGTGTGCCGATAATAGTTTCTGGTTAAATTGTATGAAAATTATGGTTTCTGGCTTGTTATCTTCAGGCCTCGATCTGCTATGGCAGATTTTTTGTACTATATTTTTACCTTTTAATATAATCTTCTGACTTACACAAAAAAATAACAATTATATTATAAACATAGAATATGAATCTAGAAATTAAAATAATCAAGTTATAATTAATAATTATATTATAAACATAGTAAAATGATTAAGTTATAATAACAATTATATTACAACCATAGAAAGTAAAATGATTTAGTTATAATAATAACTATATATAAAAATAAAATAATTTAGTTATAATAGCCATTATGAATGTATATAAATATAGCAAAGTAAAAAAATGATAGTCATACTCAACCACCCATGATTCCCAATTTTAATCATTTGACTCTTCCATTTGGACTAAATGCCTACTCATCCAACCATCCATGATTCCCAATTTCAGTCATTTTACTATTCCATCTTTGGACTAATTGCCTAGTCATGCATCAACTGATCTAAATATCGATATGATGAAAGATAAACTCTAACCACATAATTGAGTTGGACGATTAAGTGAATGGAAAAATGACTTTGCTTTGAATAAGCTAGGTCACGATGATAATTTTGTATTATATATATTTATATTAAAATAATATTAGAAAAAGAAAGGAAATAAATATTTTAAAATTCACTGGGTTAAAATTAGTTTACAGGACAAGTTTGGTGTCAAATAGAATCATACATTTCATCTCTTTTCTAATTCAATTTAATGATGAGTGCTCCTAATTTCTAAGTATATATTGTTTCTTCCCATTTTTTTTTTTGTTTTTTCAATGTCTTTCACAATAGAGTAGGTGAGAGTTAGTTCTTAATTGAGCAATGAGAATTTTGACTCTCTATGATATATTGGCCCATATGTATATTTTTTTATGATGATTGTAAGTAAGATTGATCTCTTCAATATAATACTTTTACTTTCTCCCTATCCTTTTATCTAAAATATACTTGTAGAACTTGTCAATAATAAACATATAAATATACCAAAATAAAAATAAAAAATGATAGCTATGCTCAACCACCCATGATTCCCAATTTTATATATATATATATATATATATATATATATATATATATATATATATATATATATATATATATATATATATATATACTAAAATAAAAAAAATAATAGTTATACTCAACCACCCATGATTCCCAAGTTTAATCATTTGACTCTTCCATTTGGACTAAATGCCTAGTCATCCAACCATCCATGATTCTCAATTTCAGTCATTTGACTATTCCATCTTTGGACTAAGTGCCTAGTCATACATCAACTGATCTAAATATTGATATGATCAAAGATAAACTCCAACCATGTAATTGAGTTGGACGATTAAGTGAATGGAAAAATGACTTTGTTTTGAATAAGCTAGATTACGATTCACACGAGGATAATTTTGTATTATATATATTTATTAAAATAATATTATAAAAAGAAAGGAGAAAATATTTTTAATATCACCTAGTTAAAAATAGTTTATGGAACAAGTAGGGTGTCAAATAGAATCATACATTTCATCTCCTCTCTAATTCAATTTAATGATGAGTGTTCTCAACTTCTGAGTACATATTGTTTCTTCCCAATCTTTTTTTGGTCTTTTTCAACGTCATTCACAATAGAGTAGGCGAGAGTTAGTTCTTAAATGAGCAATGAGAATTTTGACTCTCCATGATATATTGGCCCATATGTACGGTTTTTTATGATGATTGCACGTGGGATCGAATTCTTCAATATAATACTTTTTCTTTCTCCCTATCCTTTTATCCAAAATATGCTTGTGGAACTTGTCAATAATAAAAATAATTTTCTCTTTACCTTTCGTGGGACACATGTTTAGGTAAATACCCCATTTGTTGAACCATTTGATATTTTGCCACATCCAAGTCTTCTTTCTTTTACACAAAATGTTAATCTTAGACAATATGTCCCCATTTTTCTCTACTATTTTTAAATATCTTATAAGTCCCACTATCTCAAGTACTTTGATAGAGACAATCCTCATTTCACTCAGCATAATGTCAACAAAAAACTGAACGTTTAATTTTGAACGTTTTGTAATCAAACGCTTTAATTTTTTAATTGTTAATTTTTTTAATTTTTTTCACTTAAAATATTGATTTATTTACCACTGTTTGTAAATGACCAACCAAATTAAAAGGAAAAAAAAGAAAATATATGGTTTGTGTTATATGTGTGCGTGTGTGGAGAAGTACATTGGGAAGAATTTAATATAATAATGAATATTTATGTTTAGAATATAAATAATGAATGGTATTATAGTTGGAAGATTGACTAATAAAATTCATATAAGTATTTTTTGTATTTTTTTTTAATGTAATGTTAGGGTTATTGGTTATACATAATGAAAATCATACACATAATAATGTTAATTTAATGTGCAATAAATTAAAAATATATATATAATAAGTATTAATAACAATATATATATTTTTCTTATTTAAAATAGTTTAATGAACTTTATATGTCTTTTCATTAGATATTTGTCATTCTCTTAATATTTATTTTTCAATTATGATTGAAGGCATAAAAATATCATATTCTTGTACCAAAATATATCTTCTTTCTAGTCCCAATGTTTTATAGAATTCATTTCTTCCTTTATACATTAGACTTTTTGTTTAAATTGTTGTGATTTTTCCATTCATGGTGAGCTTCTTCCAACTATACTGAATAGAATATGTAATATATTATAAACTTGAGGCTTCTTATATTCTAGAAAGAGCATCTACTAACACATTGTCCTTTCCCTTCATGCAGATTATTTCAAAATCAAGCCCTTATATTTTTTCTACCCATTTTTATTCGCTTTTGATGACAATATTTTCTCCATAAAGTATTTTAGGATTTCATGGTCGATCTTGACCTTAAGGTGTCTCCAAATAATACATTATTACTATTTTTAATATATAAATAAAAGATTATATAATTGTAAGTTATTTTATGATTATTGAATTTAACCTTTCTAATTTAAATATATAAAATATCAGCTTTTTTGGATGTAAACAAGATGGGATGTTATAGGGGCATTCTAAGTATTTTAAGTTTCGGTTGGTAGTTCATTATTTTTAATATATAAAAAAATTATATAATGGTAAGTTATTTTATGAGTATTGAACATTTTTGGGATGTAATCAAGATGGGATGTGATAGGGACATTCTATGTATTTTAAGTTTTGGTTTGTAATTTTTTTTTAAAGTAGGATAGTAACTTTATGTTATTTAAAGTATATTACATAATATTTTTAAATGTGTAAATAAATTTTTTTAATATTTTATAAATAAATTTAATAATATAATTTTTTTTTTGTAAGCTAAGGAATTTCTATTATCTACAGAAAACTAAAAATTACATACTAAGGACCCTCAATCTGCCCATATGGGAAACTGGATCTGTTGGTTCCTCTTCATCATGCATTCGGTACTGTTTTTCTTTTTTCATACCCTCAGAAAAAACTTACAAGACATTAAACCTTCATAATCAGATTGTTTTCAGAGACTGTTTTTCTAAGATCTACTCAAAGACCTATCTTTACTACTGATTGTTGTAACATGCAATCAAATTCCCAAAAACAGATCTGTAGCAACAAAAATAAAAAAGAGAGAGTTAACTAGCCTCTCAAGCCTCCGCGCTTCCCTTTCTGGTTTCGTTATTGTCCTTGGTTTTTATCAGTTCCTTCAGCATCCCTTGTATCTCCTTGATCTGCTCATTCTATTGATGCATTATAACTTTGACATTACCCATCTCCTTTCTTGCTGCCTGCGATTCCTGGGCCATCTCCACCATTTCTACAGTGACCTGTTCCATTGCCTTGGCCAAAAGGTGCTTCAGGACCCAGTAAATGTGGAGAGCTTGATGGTATAGGGTTAGTCTACCCTTGGTATTGCCTGGATCTGGCATCTGAGATTTCCACTCTTCCATCTCAGGGTCTGACGGTTCTTCCAGGACTTTGTTTTCCATGACATCTATGATTTTTCGAATGTCTTCATTTGTTTCTTGATTGTAAGCCTGCTCTGCCTCATGAGCCGTCCTACGGATAGATTTCCTCCCCCTTTTTTGTTTTTCCTGTGTCGGGTTTCCCTCCTCTCCATTGTTTTCTTGCCGAGGTCGGCCCTTACCTCTTCGTCCACGTCCTCTCCCTCTTCCGCCTGTTCTGCCTCGTTTAACATTTTTACTGCTCTGTCCTATTTCAAAAGTCCCCCTCAGGAAACCCTCATCCTGGTTAATCTCCATGTCTTCTGAGCTTTCGACCTCAATTTTGATTATGCTCCGATCGAATTGTCTGTCTCTGTAATCTTCCCGCTCTGACTGAACTTCTTTATCCCAGCTCGCTGCCATCTTAACTCGCTTAAGTCGTTGGTTTTTATTCCTCTGCCAGGTCTCTCCTTTCCTTGCCACCTTCTTCAATGTCTTGTTGTCTGTCATCCTTCTCTTGTTCCGCCTTATAGTTTTATCGCCACCTTTTTGTTTATGATGCGTTTGTCCTCCATTTCCTTTCTCCCTTATTACTTGCATGATACTCTCTGCAATGTATCTCGAGTTTTGATTTGATTTTCGAACCTGCTGCTCTGAATTATAATTAATTACTGTGGTCAGGGGAGTGTGGTCGTCGTCCTTCTGTACTATCTTTGCTGCCGAATGCTCCTGCCCTGTCATCCCGCTCAGGAGCTCCATGGTTTTTTGATTGCAATTATATTGTTTCATGGGTATCGTGTTCTATGAGTTGTCTTAAACTTTCCCATCTTGTCATCTCCATTTGGTTTGTCAAACTATCATCCACTTTCCCTATTAATTCCTTACTTCCCCAATTGGCCAAGAAATCCGCAGGTTTATTTCCTTCTCGTTTAACATGAGAGGTGGTCTTCTGTTCTATACCTTTCAGTATTTCTTCGATTTCTTGGACCAGGCTTGCCTTTCTCCAGCTTTTGGCTACCTGCTCCCACTGTTTCCCTTGTATTAGTTTTTTTATGGTGCTTATAACCAAGGCTGAGTCGCCTTCGATCTCTACCTTTCTATATCCATTTCTTATCGCAATTTTGAGGCCCTGGTAAGCTGCCATGAATTCTGCTTCATTATTACTCATAGTTCCTCCATGCTCTGCATAAATCCATTATGTATTTCCTTGACTGTCTCTAAAAATTCCTCCGTATCCTACTGGACCTGGATTCCCCTTTGCCGCTCCGTCGAAGTTAAGCTTGATAAACCCTTCCTGTGGCCTTCGGAAGACTATGAGACTTTGGGTAACAATAGGTTGTTGTTGCTTTGTTTTTTGTTGATAGACCATCCCTTGTTCCAAGTTCAACCTTCTTAGGATTTCTGCTTCTTCTTCAGAGGTTTTCCAATCTTCCTCTGTCCATACTTTGCAAGAATTGATTCTCTGATTTGTCTCAGGGTCCTTTGCCAAACTTCTTCCGGGTTTGATATTTTCTTTTGGAAAATTCTTCCATTTCTTTCTTTCCAAATATTCCACACACTGAATCCTGCCACCATGTTGCAGGCTCTTCTCACCACCGAGATTTTAAATTTTCCTTCTCCCCAATTACACAGAGTTTGTATGATATCTTGTGGATTTCATTCAGTTTTTGAAAAGAGATCTCTAGTGTTGTCCCATTGGTATTGTGCTACTCTACAACCATTTATTAAATGTTCTTGGTCTTCTCCATCTTGGTTGCAGAGAGAGCATCTTGATGGGCCTGAAAATCCTCCTTTTTGGATTTGGTCCCAGGTTAGTATACGTCTCCTTCCTACCAACCACACGAACATCTTTATCTTCGGCCACCATTTATTTTTCCAAAGTTTTCTCCATTTCTGCTCCTCTTCCCTCTGGTCTTGCTGGACTTTTGTATTATAAGCTTCCTTGATAGTGAAAGTTCCTTTAGTTTCTTTTCCCCATCGAAGGATATCATTACCTCCTCTGATTTTTATTTTCCTGGATTCTGATTCCTTACTAAACAAGATTTTTTGGTCCTCCGTTGAATTCCTGTTACACTCTTCTATTGTTTTCCGTTCTCTCCATTCTTCATTTTATCTTCCTTCTATCCAATAATCTTTGACCGAGATGAGTCCTTTGTCTATCCCTATTCTGTAAATATCCTGCATTCCCTGTAGATTCACCATTTTCTCCCTTTTTTGCCACGCTTCTTCCCAGAATCTCGCTGTCTGGCCCCATTTGGTTTTCCAAAATATATTTCCATCTACTATTCCTCTATTTTGATTGGCCAGTTCCCATATAGCTGATCCTCTTGGTATTTCTTGTTTCCTTAATATTTCTTCAGGTGTTGATGGCATATTATATTTTGCTGTCCATATTTCTTTCCAAAGTCCCTTTCCTCCTTGCATCCATCTCCATCTTAGTTTTTCTGCTAGAACTTGATTTAGTACAGACGGGTCCCTTAGACCTAATCCGCCTTTTTCTTTTGGTTTAGTTAGGCTATCCAAGGAGCAAAGTTCCCATTTCTTTTGTTGCTTAGGCCCTCCCCATAGGAATTTTCTATAAATCTCTATTAGCTTGTTGCATATCCCTTTTGGTGTTGCCATTACTGATAGTGGATATATTGGGATCGCCTGTATGGTTGATTTGAGTAGTATAACTCTTGCAGCAAGATTCAGGGTGCGGAAAGACCAATTTTCTAGTCTTTTCATGATCTTTTCTATTAAGCATCTCCAATTTCCTATTTTTAGGGATGATGAGTCCAACATCGTTCCTAAATACTTTGTTGGGAGCTCCCCTTTTCTATAACCCAAGGTTCTGGTTAAGTGATTTTTGATGGGTTCCATTGTATTAAAAAAGAACGTTCTTGATTTTTCATTATTTATCTCCATACCTGAACCTTTCATAAACACCTCTAAAATTCTCCTTATCCGTCTCACCTCTTTCAGGGATACTTTACAATATATCATGATATCATCCACGAACTGTTGGTGGGTGATTATAGTGTGGTTGCCCCATAACCTTAGACCTTGGATTTTTCTTTCTCTTAATTCTTTTTTGAAATATCTGCCTAATCCTTCTGCTGCTATTATGAAGAGAAAGGGGGATAAGGGATCACCTTGTCGAAGGCCTCTTGAAGCATTAAAAGTAGCATATGGGGCTCCATTTAGCAGGATGGAAAAATTTGGCGTGGAGATCATACTTAAGACCCATTTCACCCGTCTATCACAGAATCCAAAGACTTGAAGGATGGCTTCTAAATATCTCCAATTTAATCTATCATAGGCTTTTGACAGATCTAATTTAATCAACATTCCTTTTTCCTTTTTCACTTTTAAGGTGTGGATTACTTCCTGGGCCACCACTAATCCATCCAAAATCTGTCTTCCTTCTACGAACCCAATTTGTTCTGGGGATATTATGTTCGAGAGGATGGATTTCAGCCTCTGGGCCATCATTGATGCCACTATCTTATAGATAACATTACATAAAGCTATAGGGCGGAAGCCTTCAGCTTGATCCGAGTGGGTAGTTATAGGAATGAGAGTTAACAGAGTAGAGTTTATACTTGGCCATATTCTTTGATGAATTTGAGCTTCCTGCACCACTTCTAGGACTTCTTCAGCAAGGAAGTGCCATCTTGATTGATAGAATTCTACCGTATACCCATCTGGCCCAGGGGCTTTGTTCCTTTTCATATTCCTAACTGTTTCCTCCACTTCTTCCATAGTAATTTTCCTCATCAATGCCAAATTCTGATCTCTGGTTACCAGTTTAGGGATCTCCTTGCTTATCTTCATTATAGCCTCTGTTCTGTTTTCCTGAGTTTCACTTAGAAGATATTTGAAATGATTGACCAGTACTTTTTCTATTTCATCATGGTGGAGGATACGTTGAACTTCTTAGTTCTTAATGGAGAAAATTATGTTTCTTTGTCTATGCTGTATCATTGCTTTATGGAAGAACTTAGTATTCCTTTCTCCTTCTCTAAGCCACTGAACTCTTGACTTCTGTCTCCATAAGATCTCTTCTTGTTTTCTTCTCTCTTCTAGTTGATTTATTATAATTCCTTCTTCCTTTATTCTATCTTCCTGTAAACCTTCTAATATATCCATCTGTTGCAGCTCATTCATTCTTTGCTCTAGGCGCTGTTTCTCCTTCAGTATATTTCCAAATTCTTCTTTATTCCACTTTTTTATTTTGCCCCTCAACTCTTTTAATTTGAGTTGGAAGGTATGCATTTTATTTTTTCCCTTTTGTTCGCTCTTCTTCCACCATTCTTCAAGTTTCTCTATCAGCCCCTCGTTTCTGAGCCAAAATGCTTCGAATCTAAATGGTTTGTTATTAGGTCTTTGTTTGAGATCTATTTCCATCTTAATCGGCCAGTGATCAGATCCTGCAACCGGTAGAATTGTGGCTTCTATGAAAACATCTTTCATCATGATTTGTTCAGAAATTAAGAATCTGTCAAGTCGTGATGCAATTTGGTTAGCTCCCCCTCTTCGGTTGTTCCAAGTATGATTTCCATTTATAGTTTGAATATCAACCAGTCCCTGCTCCCTTATCATATCTCCAAACTGTTCCATAGTTGTATCCATTCTTCTTAGGCCTCCTCTTTTCTCCTCTAAGCTTCTAATCAGATTGAAATCCCCTCCTACTATCCACGGTTTTTCAGGGATTAGAGTCCTCATTGCTTTTAGATTTTGCAGAAAGTTTTCCCGTTCTCTTTGGGTATGAGGTCCATAAACACCTGTTAAAATAACCTCCTCTGCTGTTCCTATAATCTTTGCAGTTCCTGTTAGGATTCTTGGGAAACTTATCCAATTGTCTATTTGTACTTCTTCTGGGTTCCAAATTATTACCAAACCTCCTGCACTCCCAATCGCATCCTGTCCCATCATTTCATATCTATTCTTGTTTCTATTCAAGATATCTCTCATTTTCTCTGTACTTATTTTTGTTTCTTGTACTATCATTATGCTATGCTTATCTTTTTTCAGCCTGTCATTTAAATACCTCTGCTTACCTCTACTATTGAGGCCTCTTATGTTCCAGCTTGTGAATCATCTCAATATTTTTGGGGGAGATTGAAATACCTCTGAGAGAGGTATAACTCTTCCTAAATTCACCAACATTTCTCCCACTTCTTGAATTGTTTCACTCAGTGTTCTTCTACCGCTTTTTCTACCTCCTTTGCTAGTACTGCTCATTCCTATATTTTGGTTTCCTGCACCTCCATATTCCCAATTCTTCTGTCTTCAGTTATTCCCTTTTTCTCTTTGTATCTTTGAAAGGTTTCTTTATACATCTGTTTCTGTTCCTCTGGAATAAATCTTTCATCGAGCGTCTTCCATTCCTGCAGAAGCTTCCTCATTACTTGTTCTTCTTCTTCGCCTTTTGTTTTCTGTGGATCTATTTCCATTCTTCGTTGATCCTCTTGGTTTTCTATTGATTCCTCTGTTACCTCTTGACCTTTATCTACTTGATCTACCCCTTTCTCTGCATTCTCCTTTATGACCTCCATTCCTTCTATTTCCTCATAATCTTTCTCCTCTGTTCCCACTTCTTCTTCCTGTAAAACTTGGAATTTGTTTTGGGATTCTATAGTATTGATTCCTTTTTGTTTGTCCGACTGTGTCTTGTTGTTCCCTCCTTTTTCCTTTCTCTGCACTTCTCTGAAGTTCTCATCCTCCTATCCTGATTCCTTCGCGGTGTTTCTCCTTTCATTATCTTCTTCCTTTTCCTTTTCTGATAACATGATAGGGAATTCTCGGTATAGGTGTCCATACTCATGGCATCTTCTGCAGCGAAAAGGGATATGCTCATAATCAATTGGTTGGTGCCAGATCTCGTCATGGTATTCCAACTCTATTGTGTCTGGAAGTGGCTCTGTTATATTCATATACACACAGATTCTTGCGTATGTTGTATATCTCCCTCTCTTTGTCGATTCTGCCACTTTCACAAAAGATCCTACTACGTTCCCTATACCCTCAAGGATTTCTGGGTCCCAGAATTCTATTGGTAAACCAAAGAGTCTGATCCATACTGGAACTTGTAGCATTTTTTCTTTTTCTGGGTTGTAACAGTCTACCCAATATCTCATAAATAATCCAGCATTGTTCATGAAGTAAGGTCCTCCCTCAAACATCCTTTCCTTGTCCTCTAGATTGGAGAATATTACTGTAAAAAAGCCCTTCTCCCCCAGCTTTATTTCCACATGTCCTTTTGGTTTCCACCTTTGTTGGATCCATCTAAGAAGATCTTTCTCTGCTGGCCAGAACCCTACAAATTTACAGATCAAAGCATAATCCTTCATATAACTTCTATATTCCTCTAATCTGTTACTAGGTATTACGAACCTGGGTTTATTCGTTGCCCTCGGCAGACATTTGCTTGTTGATCCCGTTTTCCTTTTCAATCTTGTTGCTGAAGTCTCTCCTTCGCTTGTTTTATCTTCTTCCTTCTGTCGTTCCTTCCGCACTTCCCCTGTTGTCACTGCTTTGTAGGAGGGGATCTCTCCCCTCCCATGTGTCATTTCCATTGCTTTTCCTTCAGTTCTTGAAATTATTTTTACCCTCCAGGCTTCTGGTTTTCCAACTTTTCCTAATCTAGTTTCTGTACTCTGATCCTCTTGCCCGTGTTCTGCCCTTGTACGCTGCTACAGCGTTCGGCACCCCCTCTATCCTTCCTTCGATGAAACCCTAGACTGAAAAACCCTCATGTCCGCCGTTAATCCATTGGGTTACGATTTGTTCTCACATAATTATTGTAACATGAGTCAAGTATATTTAATAATATAAATTTAATTTTAAATTAAATTTATTAATAAATCAAAATTTTAAATTTATTTTAAATTATATTTATAAAATTTAAAGAAAATATAAATTTAAAATTATGATAATTAAATATTAACATAAAAATTATGAATATAGAAAATAAAATAATTTAATTATAATAACAATTATATTATAAACATAGAAAGTAAAATGATTTAGTTATAATAATAACTATATATAGAAAGTAAAATAATTTAGTTATAATAACCATTATGAATCTATATAAATATAGAAAAGTAAAAAAATGATAGTTATACTCAACCACCCATGATGCCCAATTTTAATCATTTGACTCTTCCACTTGGACTAAATGCCTACTCATCCAACCATCCATGATTACCAATTTCAGTCATTTGACTATTCCATCTTTGGACTAAGTGCCTAGTCATACATCAACTGATCTAAATATTGATATGATGAAGGATAAACTCCAACCACGTAATTGAGTTGGACGATTAAGTGAATGGAAAAATGACTTTGTTTTGAATAAGCTAGGTCATAAGGATAATTTTGTATTATATATATTTATATTAAAATAATATTAGAAAAAGAAAGGGAATAAATATTTGTAATATTCACTAGGTTAAAATTAGTTTATAGGACAAGTCCGATGTCAAATAGAATCATACATTTCGTCTTTTTTCTAATTCAATTTAATGATGAGTGCTCCTAATTTCTCAATATATATTTTTTCTTCCCAAAAAAAATTTGGTTTTTTCAATGTCTTTCACAATAAAGTAGGTGAGAGTTAGTGTTTCCGGGAAAACTAGTGTCTTTTTGATCTGCTAGGCCCACTAAGATGGGTAGCTATCTTAGAAACAAACAATGAAAGCAATTTCCGATTTCCTTTATTTATGATAGATAAGAGAGAAGAAAAGGGGACCAACCTGTATCTTCCGCTTGGATCCTTGCTTGTTTCCTCTCTCCCTTGATAGAGCTTGCCACTCCTCTCCTACTTGTCCTGCTTTAGAGAATACCTGTAAAGGCAAAGCAACAAAACACCATCAAAGCATCTCGATCTATAATACCGTAAACAATGCAAAATCAGAATTACATTGACCATAGAATTGCATTCACAAATAACATGATTCACAAATACACAATTATATGGAGGAAATCTCAAATAACTTTATTAATAGTAGAAGAGAGGATTATAACCTAGTTGTCTGATCTATCATCATCCTCCCAACATCAAAGCCCTCTTCACCTCATGAAAATCAAGATCGCCCAACAATACAATGTCTCTTCTCAAAGAGAAACCAACAACACTTCCTTACAAAATACAAAATTCCAGCCTCTAGATCTCTCAGATGAGGGATCCATATATAGATGTCTTGCAAGGGTGTGAGTCATCTCTAGGTTTTTGATTAGTGTCATTCCACTGATAATTCTTAGTTCCACTTGGAGATTTCTTTGATCTCTTACTTATCCCTGGGCAAATTTAGAGAGGCAAGTGTCATATGAGAAGTTTCTAGAAGATTCCCTGTGCATCCACTTAGCAAACTATCTCTGTCATTTGTCTATTCTCACCCATCGCACCCCACAGAAGGTTGTTTCAGTATGCATCACACCTGGCTAGTGTAGCAGCCAGTATGCATCGCACCTTGGCCATGGAGCAGTCAGTATGGTCCAGTTTTGGCCAGTTTTGAGTGGTTTTTCAAGTGGAACTTTTGGGAAATGATGTAATCAGTTGACCTTGATACTTTAAGGTATGAAACAACACTTTTAGGGGTTAAACAGCCCTTGGTTTATCGACATATATGATTGGGGTTGCAGTGCCCAAATATGTCTATAACAGTTGCCCCCTAAAGCACGAGGTCGTAAATCTTCTGATGTCGAGTGAAATGCTTTCTCATGAGGATCCGAGGTATTCGAACTGGAAGGTGACCTGTATAAGATACAATACAATACATCATCATTATATTATTTTCATGATCTAGCTGAGGCAGGCATTCCCATGCTCAACTTTATAAATTCATTTTCATGTACATAGCACAGATAATCGTCTATTGTTGCAGACTGGTGATTCTTTATATGTAGAGTCATCATCCCTTAGCTTGGATGATCATCTGTGTAGCTTCTATGTACATTTGATGTCTTTGTTTTCCTGAATATCTCACAGCCCGAATGGATGAAACTAGATCCGAGGTCTTCAAACTCATTCAATATTCACCCGATGTATAAGTCGATCCATGTGAAAAGATGTTTTGAAGTCGAACATGGAAAGATATCACCTGATTACCAACCAATAGTGTAAGTTGTTAACAAGCGCGAGAGGATTCACCAATAATGATAATGACCCTCAAGGTACTATAGTACAATTCACGAGGTGTGAATATATGAGCTGATGTTGAACACCACGCAAAATCTTTCGGTCGAAGGCCATTGATGCAGACCTGTCGCCGGAAGTGAGAAGATTTTCATTGAGGTATGCAAGCTTCAAAGTACTGAAAGGGTTGTTTCTAAGTCAACTTCTTGGATAATGAGTTGATGTCAACAAGAAGTGACTCATCATAGGAGGGCCTTGATGTATCCCACATCTATGACACGAAACGAAGCAAATGATTTTCTGGAGGTGAAAATGATCTGATGATACAAGGTTCAGGAATGGCAGTCATGAAAAAAGGAGGGTGAAGGTATTGCAGTGGATGAAGCATTAGCTGGGTGGTGAATTCTCTGAATGACTTCTCTTGAACATATTGGTGAAACTGAAATGGATCAGTAGCGTTAACCCCAAAAATGGATGGTACGGACGACCAATGGTGATATGACCAGTGAACGGAATAACCCAACCCAACTCAATCATGGTGATGCAGTGAAAGTGTCATGTTTAAGAGCGGCCTACTACCAATGAAGTTCTTCAAGTTTTCTTCCCTTTTTTTCCCAGTCATTGCTGACTAGTACCTCTTTATTTTTGTCAAGCTTAAGGAGGATAACATATGCTTGTTCTATAATTTTCCCTTCAGGAAAACTTGTCGCTATGTTTTAGCGAGCCTAGCAATAGTGAAACTCGTTCTTGTCTAGGTGGACAAGTTTGTCGCTATTGTTTTAACGAGTTTAACGACAAAGATAACTTGGTCCTTTTCATGTTTAAAGAGTTTGAAAAGGTACGAAAAGGAAACTTCAATGGTCCCTTTTCGTAGCATAATCCCTTAAGTCTGAAAAAGTATAAAATAATACGAAAGGGATGACTTTTCGATCGCTTTAGCAAGCCAAAAAAGACAAGTGCTCGATCTTTTGTTTGATAATCCCTCAAGTCTCAAAAGATTAAAATGTACAGGAGGGATGGTGCTTCCCCTTAGTTTAACGAGCTGGAAAGGCCAATAGCTCAACAATATTTTCATATTTAGCGAGTCTAAAAAGAGCTTAAAAGAGACTCGTTTTTTGAGGAACGAGTGGTGTTTTCGGGTAGCAACTGGTTCCAGGTAAGTTTGGAACTTCTCAAAACATGGCAGTGTGAAGAGGGTGGCTAACAAAACCACTCGTCGCAGTTGTTCCTCAAAACGGTAAAAAATAAAGTGGAAGTGTATGCCAGAAGAATGGAAGTGATGGATGAACGCAACCAAGGTTCAAAAGGCTAATAGCATGGAAATCACAGAGGTCGTTTACTGAAGGTGGATTCATTTTTAATGAGCTTAAATCGGGAGAAACTATGCTCAGTGGCAGGTTTATTTTTTAACGAGCTTGAATCTTGCAGAAACATTTCTCGTGATATTGGTCAAAGATATTCAGTTCACCATTTAACACATTAAATTCTTTCAGCGGTAGTTCAACCTGCTCAATTGCTCCATCAAATTGATTAGAAATACATGTACATGCCCGAAAAATTAATTAAAAACTAAAATTTTACGTGTTAGAAAATTATATATTACGGAGCAATGGAACACATAAAATATTGCAGAAATATAAACACAGAAAACGCACAAAACAAGAGAGACACAGATATACGTGGTTCACCCAGTTTGGGCTACGTCCACCCCGAACAGCCAGTCCTTCCTTTCTATTATCCAGCAAAATGAAGAGATACAACCTACAGCAAAACCGCTGTAATATCCTCTGTTTTCTCTCACAGTCTCACCTCTATATTTCTCGCTCATCGAATACACATCTATATCACAGCCTCAAATACAATGCCCTCATATAAAGAGAGGGGTTGCCTTCTAGGGCAAAAAACCCTAAACTAAACATAAGCTCTACCGTCAGATCATCCGCCTAATGAACGGCCCAGATTGACTAGAAATTACTATACTTTTACAAGGCAATTTTACATTTATTTTTGGCTTCGGGGGCGCTGCCCCCGCCGGGGGACCGCTGGCCCCCAGCCGGGGGGGATGGTCCCCCTCGGAGTCCTGCGGGGGGGACAAGTCCCCCCCGCGTGGAGGGGTGTACAAACTTCCTGGGGTATACATCCGGTTGAAACAAAGACCTCTGAACAATCATGCTCCACACACAACATTACGTAAGTACGCGAATAGTAACATAAAAAGTAGTTTTACCTCTCATTTTTTCCATTTCATTTCAAATTTTGGATTTTGGAGCTCTAGAGTGGTTTTCCCCATCAAATTTCATCAGCTGATTTCAAGAGATCCGATGGATTATTCTCTGCGCCATCAGGACTAGGTAGGAGCTAACCCTAAGCTCTTCATTTGTATTCCATCCTTTTCTGATTTTCAGCAACTTTTTCCTTGCTTTTAGGCCCTTGGGGTTTGAACAATTCATTCTTCCTCCATTGCACCTATCTTTCATCGAAATGTGCGATGCATACTGAGCTGAACACTGGCCAATCAGTATGCATCTCACCCTATGCACAGGCATGGTGCAATGGGCGCAGAAGGGAAACTTTGTACAGTGATTTTTCATGAAATTTTTGCCTGTTTTTGCTCAAATCAGGATCCTAATTTATCTTTTGTCTGTGTTTCAGAGATTTATTGGATCAAGATGGTTGTCACATGGCGTGAACGTGAACATGAAGAAGAGGACATGATTTCCTTACACGACCAGGGCACAATTACTACATTACGGAACTGTGGTTTGCTCAAATTCTTCTGCATATCCAGCATGAGGCAACAAAGCAGTTTGTTGCAATATTTTCTCGATGCATGGGATCTAATCAACTAGGTATTCTAGATTAGAGGAAAATCCATTCCATTGACAGTTGAGGATATCTACTTTTTGACAGGGTTATCGAGGCGTGGTGCCCCTCTCTCACTATAAGGATCTGCCCATGGGGGTGAATCTGTGAGGGATTATATTTGCTAGTTTTGTAGAGATGGATCTCAGCCTAGTAGTGATGACAAGATCAATATCTGAGATGTCACTGATCATTCCTTGAGGACCACTTTGTTCACCTTTGATAGATTGGCTGGTAGCATGGCTCTTCATTTGGCCAACAGATCTTATCTGCAGTACGCCCTGGAATGCCTGGAACCAAAGGTATTCAACTGGTGTGAGGCGGTACTCCCGGTTATAAAAGAACAGCTCTCCAAGGTAAAGAATTGAAGATCCAAGAACTTCAACTACGGTTCCATTTTGATTGCTTTCGCCTTGGAGAGGATTCCACTGATGCAGCCACAGTACATTTCATTAGGATTACCAGCACCAAGGGAACCATGGATGCAGAGATGGGTTGATCTCATGGCCAGACATGCTGGTCAGTAATAGATTTCTTTCTCTGATGCCTTCTTTGAGTGGTTTGACCGTTAGGAGATGGTCTTTGCGGAGTATCCATACATTGGGATGGATTTCCGAGGCGACCCTGATTTGGTGTTACCGGTTGGCGAGCAGTGGAGTGTTATGGGTAAAATGATTTGACCATATCTTTGTTTATCAGTTTTATAATGTTTTTGTGTTTTTTAAATGTTATCAAGACTAATCGAACTCATATGTGTGTGCAGATGTTGGGCCAATGTGACCAGCGATGCGCCCAAGTGCGGCAGCTGACGTTCCAAGCAGGAGAGACTATAGGGAGGGCTATCCTTCATGATTTGGGCATAGTGGAGACCCTAGCAGTGCTACAGGATCAGATCGATGGCCTCACTCTTGGTATTCAAGATGTGAGGATTGACGAGTTACCTCTGAGGTTACAGTGCCATACTACTGGCGTGCCGAGTCGATGGACTAGGCTCTTGCGTATGATCGCACATGCGGTGACATGTTATCACCAGCATCATTAGCCTAGGATGCTTTCCTGCATTCATTTTTGAGTTTCTTGGTCGTGTGACTGATTTTGTCTTGGACACAAAACATTTTGTAAAAACTATAAACAGTTATATATTTTTGATTTTCGGAGTTTTATTTTGGTTAAGTTATGTGATCTTGATGCAAATGTTAATGTGAAATGCCTTTGTTTACGAATGCTGCAAATGTCTGTCTAACACATAATTTGCTAATGAATCAGTTAATGTGTTTAAGTTTCTAGAAATGTGTTGATATTAAATGGAGTCAAACTACCTTTCCAAAATCCTGACTCTTAGGAAGATATGATAGATAGCCGGGTTCCGAACGGATAGACGCTAGTAAGCTGTAGAATGACGAGTTGTGAGTCTATCCTGACAACAAATTAGCGTATGCCATGTGAAATGGCATCAGAGAGAAGCTCCATCAACGCGCTATACTCAGCGATGTTGTTCGTTGATTGACCAATACATACCCCCCTGAAACTCACTAACTCGCCAATTGGAGCAAAATTGGCTCAGGCTGCAGAAGATAGGTTCCACGTTCTACAACTAGCTCCATCGACATATCCAACAAAAGTTTCCAAAAAGTCCGACATTTGCAACAAATGCAAAGTGGATTACCTAACCAAAATGACAACTCTTGATGAAAACAAAAATGTAACAAAAACATATCTATAAAGAGACTACTACAATTGATCAAGCATAGTAACGCTTAAGATACAACCCGTTTCGGGGATGCGACAGTGGAATCCCATCGTAATCTACCAACTCGTAGGCTCCTTTTTCTAATACTCATTTAACAATGTAGGGGCCCATCCATAGTGGTTCGAACTTACCTGCTCCCAATTTGTCTGAGTCCTGATCATAGAGCAAGACCAGGTCACCTTCCGAGAAGACACGAGGTTTGAAATTTGTGTCAAATTGCATTTTGACACATTTCTTATGTGCTTCATTAGCCAGTGCGGCGTCACAATGGGTTTCATCTAGGTGGAATAGTTCCAAGAAATTAGCCTCTTCCTCCGAAGTTTCAGGAAGTAGATCGATTACGAGCTTGAGAGATGAAATTTCACACTGAATCGGTAAGACAACTTCCAGGCCATACACCAACTGAAAGGGTGTGAATCTAGTAGCATTTCTCACCGATGTCCTATATGCCCAAAGAGCTGAGTACAGGATTGAGTGCCAATTCTATTTGTGGACTCCAATCATCCTTTGCAGTATGCGCTTCAAGACTTTGTTGATGGCCTTAACTTGTCCGTTAGCTTGCAGATAATACGGAGTAGAACTGTCATGGGACAGTCCTAATTTGTCAGCTAATTCAACCATCATGTGATTGCAAAAATGCAATCCATGATCTGTGACTATAGCTTGTGGAACACCGAATCTATAGACTACATGATTGAAAAAGAAAAGAGCAGTTGTTTCGCCGCTGTTGTTTAATGTAGGCATCGCCTCGGGCGATTTTGTAAAATAGTCGACAACGACTATGATATACCCATGACCCCCGGCCGAGGTGGGGTTACATGTCATGAAATCTATGCCCCATTTAGAAAATGGCCCAACAACAACTAGTGGATGCAGTGGTGCAGGTGGTAATCTGGTTTTGCGGTCGAAAATCTGACAAGCATGGGAACTTCTGACTGCAATTATGCAATCTTTGAATATAGTGGGCTAGAAGTAACCAGCTCAAAACATCTTTTGTTTCGTAGCATAACCAGATTGATGCCCCCCGCACGCACCTAAAAGACAATCATTCAGGACTTTTTCAGCCTCCTCATGCGTGAGGCACCTTCGCAGAACTGTATCGACACCACAACGGTAAAGTGTATCACCGACGATCATCTAGTCTTTTGCTTGGTATCAAGTATGTTGTTGTTCAGAGTGAGAGGTGTTAGGCCTAAATGTTTGGGTTTGGAGATAGATTAATATATCTTTGTACCACGGATTTCTTGACGATATCAGAAACAAGGTTTCATCCATGATTGAAGCTTTAGATGTTAAATTGTTGGACGACGATGGGAGGTCACAAAGTAACTCCGTGAAGACTAGAGATTTCTTGGATTTGGATTTGCTGAATTCTAGATCAAACTCTTGCAAAATGGCTATCCATTTGGAATATTTACCCCTAGCAATTGACACGACATAATGTACGTCATAGGGTTGCAATCTGACAAAATGGTAGTTTTGCGAAAGAGTATGTAGTGTCGAAATCTTTGTACTGCTTGAATAGTTGCTAAAGCCAACTTTTCAACATAGGAGTATTTGCTTTCTGTATCATTTAAGTTGTGTCTTAAATAATACACAGGATGTTCTATTCCATTGTCTTCTTGTACTAAAACCATGGCGATGGTTGTATCTGTAGCGGCAAGATACAGGTTAAAATCTTTTTGATAGTCAGGAGCATACATTAATGATGCTTTTACTAGGGAACCTTTTAAAGCATCAAAGGAAGCTTGCGCAACCTAATCCCAGTTGAAGGGTACTTCTTTTTTCAAAATATGCGTATAACCTTTAACAAGTTTGACGTAATTTGGAATGAACCTCCTTAGAAAGTTTGCTTTCCCTTGGAGTTTCTGAATCTGAAGCAAATTTGAAGGTGGAGGCATGTCGATGATTGCCTGGAACTTACATGGGTCGAGTCAAATTCCATCCTTAGAAACTACGAAACCAAGTAACTAACCAGAACCAACACAAAACACACACTTGTGCAGATTGAGTCGTATCTTATAGTGTCGGCAACGTAGAAATATAGCTCTCAAATGTTGCGTATGATCAGTCCGCTTTTGTGAATGAGCCGGTAGATCATCAAGATACAGTTGAACAATGTGCTTGATGTCATGGAAGGCATAGTTCATTGCCCTCTGAAAATTTTCTCCTGCATTCTTCAAACCAAAAGGTAGTTTACGGTATGAAAATGTGCCCCACAGACATATAAATGCAGTCTTCGACTGGTCCTGTGGGCAGATATTGATTTGATTGTATCCGGGAAATCCATCCATGAAGGAAAAGATTTCACAACCGGCACATTCATCAATTATCTGGTCGATGAAGGGTGTAGGGTAGTTTTCCTTTGGACAACCCTGGTTTACATCCCTATAATCAACGCACACTCTTATCATTCCTTGATTTTTCATCACAGGAACAATATTCGATACCTAAT
Source organism: Pinus tabuliformis (assembly GCA_031772625.1). NCBI lineage: Eukaryota > Viridiplantae > Streptophyta > Pinopsida > Pinales > Pinaceae > Pinus > Pinus tabuliformis. Next base: position 131,849,388 of record CM062812.1, read on the forward strand.
CTGTTAGAGGAATAGGGTAAATGAAACCATCATGTAAAATTTTTTCAACCTCTGCCTTAATGGTGGCGGCTTTCGTTGGGTGCACCAGTCGAAGCCGTTGTCGTACTGGTTTGACATCTGGATACATATTCATTTCATGCTCAATGATACTTGAGTCAATGCTTGGCATTTCTTCATATGACCATGCAAAGACATCTCTGAATTCGTGAAAGAGAGCGCATTATATTTCCAGTTCTAAAGGAGAACAAGATTTGCCAACATGAATATTCTCTACAACATTAGGTTTGGTCAAGATATTAATGGCGATAGTTTCCTCAATATTGGATAGATTTCTCTCAGAATCCACCGTATTTACAGTATTTAATAGAAAATAAAAAACTGAAGGATGATTAAGGTTGCTAGAATAATCTTTGTTCTTATCTTGAAGATGGGATCGATGGTTCTTCCCATGGCGCCTCTCCTATCATCATTGACTGAATGATTCCTTTGTCTCTAGAATGTATACGAGACCAAGGATCGGACGAGGTGTCATACTCTGGAAACCTATCTATCCAAACACTTGCTAAGTGTTGATTTGGGTTCGTCGTCCACACCCAGAAGATTGATTGCTACATCAATTCTATAGGGCTTGGGGGTAACACCTGGCGATGATCCATACTATCAAAATCGTCAGAGTTCTTCTTAATCTCCAATGATGTAGAAGATATCATATGACAAGTTTCCACTGTGGCCACTTCTGCCAGATTACTCGGAGGCAGGAGGGCAAAACTACCCATAAAGGAAGGGTCTTTTAGGAGACCTACTCTGACATTTTGAAGCGTTTGAGAGTTTCTATGGATCAATGGAATGCTTCCAGTAGCTTGTGAACTATTGGGGTAAAAGGTTAGTTGGTCAACCATTGGTATTCCTCCTTGGAAGGGAAATGCAATCTTTCTGAAATATGTTGACACAACGGTAGCCATAGCATAAATCCAGGGCCTGCCTAGTAAGATATTGTAGTCAAGGTTTCCATCAATGACCTTGACTTCAATTTCTACTTTCTTGCCCCCCAGTTCAACTTGCAAGTTACTTAATGTCCCATAAGGCGTGTATGTCCTTCCATCGAACACGTTTAATGTCGTTGATGATCGTGACAAGGGTGGTGAGCCTAAAATTTTCCAACAACTCATGGACATAATACAAGTAGATGCCCCCTCGTCAATCATTATTCGATGAACAGTTTTGTTGAGGGATTTTACCTGTATAATGAAAGAGAGATGTGTCGGTAACTGAGGTTCGTATCCTTTATGGTTAAAGGCCACAAGATTTGAATCCATTGGGTCAACCCCACCTATTGCTGATAATAAAGCCTGCTTTTGGGAGGGGCAATTCTGCAGTACTTTAAGTGTCGACATAGCGGATGGCGATTGAGCCAGATCCTCCACTATATTATAATTCTGTGCTACTCGAGCACGAGGATTAAATGTCGATTTATGTACTACTCCCTTTGGCGGCTTTATTGTTAGTTCAAGAATGATGGGTGGCACAACTTCTGACGAAGTTGTTGTCGAACTACTGGGTTGATCTATAGCCTTGTTGTTCGACATCTGTGGATTCCCATAATCTTTATTCCTTGTCGATATCAAAGCATCATTTTGTTGTTTCGAGATGGACAACATAAGCACTTGGGATGGTGAAGCATGATCGATAGCAACCAGATTTGTTTTTGAGTTTGGAAAAGGATCAATCAATACTGTCGAGGTACTTGAGGCTTTTAAAACTTTTGTGACCTCATCTTGATGTGGACAATTTTTGGTATAATGGTCCTCATTGCATATGAAACATGGCTAATTAGGTTTCTTTCGCCCAGCAGGGTTTACAGAAGGTTTCTCAGGAATTGAATCTTCCTGCTTCTTCTTTTTGTTTTTCCCTTTCTTCTTGCCCCCTGGTTGCTTTGGTTCCTTTCCCTTTTCGAATGACATGGCATTAACCTCCGAGGCTAGAAGTTTATCATTTGCTTTTTGACTTGAAACTGTAAGGGCTTTACCGGATGGGGCCTTTGTTGTTTTTGTACTCGAGGTACCAATCACGCCATCGCTAGCATGAGAGTCCATGTTCGACTTAGGAGGGGGAGGAATAGAAAATTCTGGTCTAGGAGCATCAGGAATTTTGTCATAGAGCGTGCCATACTTAGTATAGATCAGGTCCAAATATTGCACACGATAAATGACCTACTTTTCAGTAACAACTCCTCCCTCCGACACATCTTCAGTAATAGAATGCAATAAGGATTTAATAAACCACTCAGCTAGAAGTTGATTAGGAACATATGTCTTTACCATTCAACGATAACGTCACCACTCATGAATATGATCAGATATGTGAGTGGATGTTGTCTATTTAAAATTGGTAAGAAGTTTCGTTCCCATTTCATACCTTATGGGTAACTGAAAGTGGGTTAGAAAAGTAGTGGCAAGGGTGCTGAAGTTATCAAACGAGGCTCTAGGCAATTCAATATACCATTTTGCTGCCAGACTAGTTAGCGTTCATTGAAAAAGGCGAAGCCTAATCGAATCATCGTTTAGGGTGTTAGATGAGCACCACACATGAAAATTCATTATGAGGTTTGACGGATCTTCACCTGGATTTCCATTGAATTTAGGAATATTAGAGGGAAGTTTATGAGGAATCGCTGGCCACCAGGGCGTAAGCAATTGGATCATTTGTTAGCCGGTTTAGATCTGGTAATTCTAAAGTTGCTACAAATGGCAAATGTTGATTCAGGTTTGGCGAAGCATACCTAGGATAAGATGGGATCGCCTGAGTAGTAGGTATTTGCATACCAGCATAATGTATTTGATGTTGATAACTTTGATAAGGTTGATGGGCATAACCATTATAGTATGGTTGTTGATAACCGTTTTGAAAATGTGGTTGTCCACTACCTACGAAGCCTTGTTGCTCAGGTGCTTGGTAATCTTGTTGGAACTGCGGTTGTTGATATTGTACTAGCCATGGTTGTTGGACCATTTTCTGTTGCCCAATACTAGATGATTGACCAAGATGTGGGGTGATAGTTCTCGTTTGAGCCTGTGTTGTTCCGGATAAGGAAACACTAACCTGAGGTTGTGATTGAGCCGTAGAGATAAGAGGCTGTTGTATTGCTACCTTAGAGACTTGAGGTTGGCATACAATAGGCAGTGCTTGTACTTGTGACACAGTCACAATAGCAGGTGTAGCGGGAATATTTGACACAAGTTGAGTTGGTTGCATTGAATATACAATTCTTGGTTGTTGAGGTAGTATTAGTATCCATCCATTGGATGTAATTCCAGTTTGACCTGAATTTTGTTGTGAGCTATCATATTGTTGTTCTCCAGGAGGGAACAATGAAAACGCATACTGCCCTCCATATGGCGGTAATCCGGTGCTCAAAGGATAGATCGACCTTTGAAGACTAGATTGCCCAAATCGAAACTAGTACGTAGGATCAATTTGCTGAGTTTGAACATAAGAAATGCTAGATAGGATTCCGGATGAACAAGTAAGAACAGACCATGCCGTCGAAATAGTCCCTAGGTGGACTCCATCTAGTGATTGATAACTAGTTGGGACAGATGGTATACCAACAAACATCACTGGAGTGGTTGTAGGAAGTTCTGTTGTGGCTGTATTCGATGATACAATCCTAGATGTTGATGGTTGTTCAGACATATTTAGTCTATCCAAAATATTTCCTAGCGATTCGACATAAACTTGCGATGAAGGATGACTAAAAGAACTAACTTCAGTAGTAGAAGGATATAAGTGGATCCCAGTTCCAAAATGCAATGGGGTATTGGATGGAAGATCCTCTACAATCTCTTCTATGGCAATCATTCCAGGTGGAAGAGGTAGACCGTCAGGTCCGTAAAATATTTCTGGAGCCGAAGAAGGTATAGCTTCTGCAGTGATAGATACTGGAGGGGTGACACCTTCTGAATTCTAGAACTCAACTTCCAGATGTTCAGGTAAGTGAACTTCAGTTTCTAGATCAGCCCTAGATGGAGTTGTTTTAGGAATAGAAGTGTCTACCATTACACTAGGATCAGTTCTAATGTCCTCTTGTAACTGCAGAACTTCTTCTGTAAAGGCAGATGTACCAGAAATGATTGGAGTAACTGGAGTCTCTGATGATGTTGAAACACAAGTTTCAAATAAACCAGGAGAATTCGACTCAGTTAAACGAGACCATTTTGCCTGGAATGGTTTCGTTTCTGGAGTCAAAGATGGTTGACTCGCTAGTCTCCGCGAACGACGAGGTTTTGATTGACTTTCTTCCACAATTACGGATTACTTGATCAACTCAAAATTAAAGGGAAAAAGTTATTCCGAATTAAATAAATTTTAATGACACTTTGACACAACTTTTCTTTTTCAATTTTTAAGAGTCGAGAAAAAGCTAAAGATGACTCTAGTCACCTTTGATTTTTAATGAGCCTGAAGTGACAAGTTCTCAGATGGACCTTTTCTTTTAAGGAGTTGAAAAGGAACAAAAGTGACTACTCTGGAAATCTAGACAGAGGGATTACCAAACCAATTGCAAAACTGCAATATACACCTTGGTGGTAAATTAAAGAGAAATTACCAAGGACTTTACGTACGGCAGTTAATCTTCCCAAATGTTGTGTTTAGTGCATTTCGATCGATAGGGCGGCAGCCACGGCTTCCTATGGATAAAGGATATTAGCCTATTTTGGTCTCCCAATATATACTCGACAGTATGGGGAGCACAAGTCTATACTGGCACTTGTCGTATCAAAGAGGAGGAATCACCCAACCTTCGATGAAAATGATAGTTACCAGGTTTTGCAATGCCAGAACACGTCTCTAGCCTAGACTTCTAGATGTGTTGCATTAGGTTCCAAAGCATTTTTATGTTCATTGAGATTTATTTTAGAGTTGATATTGTTTAGAAGTTTATATTTCAAGGTTCACCGCGTGATGTAGATGTAAAATTCCTAAATATGCAATCTAAGATGATAAATAGTTGTTTATTTTCTTTTAGCAATGAAAATCCTAGCTACTAAGGAAAGAAGAGTACGATTCTTTCAACAGAGAGAAAAGAGCACACACTAAATGCACTTTTCCTAAATCATCTTTTGCACACAGTCTAAATGCAAATGCAAATGCATGTATTAATTTTTTCATTTCCTTAATCTCAAAATGCAAAAAGGAAAAGTAAGTACAGATCTGAACTATTTTCTTCAAAGCGACATTTCAACAATTTCTTTTCAAAATGAAAGGAAGACTAAAACGACACTTTCAATTTCGAACGGAAAACTGCTTTCAATACTTCAAATACTAACAATTCAAATCAAATACAATGACAAAAGTACAATCTACTATCTAGAAGAGGAAGACTTTACAACACTCTTCTTTTTTACTCAAAACGACAGTTACGACACTTCTTTGCATCAGAAATGACAGTTCAATTAAGCTACTTTTGACAAAGAAAGACTGTAAATGATAGACAAATACATAAAAACATTTACAAATCCCTATCAATGGAGGCTGAACAATGTAAAGGAAAAAGGCTTCAGCAATGAGATACTGATCATGAACAGCAAAACTACTGAATAGAGCTGAAAACGAGGAAAAAACCAAATTTCAAAGAGAGAAACAGTATCATTCAGTCATCGCACATGTCCTTAAGGGAAATAGGGATTCATCTCACCTGCAACACATGGGAGGTGCGATGCATATAGGCTGCTAGTTACAGACAATGCAGTGAGCCAGGGAACGAAACTGAGTTTGGTTTTTGCTCAAAATTTGCAGCTAAGTTCAGTGATTTAGGCTGAGCTATGATAGACAATAAAAAAAGGTACAGGGGTATGATTTTATGAGGTTATTGAGCTACCACAAGGGCACTTAGAATGCTTGTAAGTTAGAATTTCAGTTCATAAACCAACCCGGAGATTGACTGAAGCAACATTCATCTACTTTGAAATTGCATAGCATGAGCCGTTCGAAGGCTAGCTAGCTAACTTTAGGCTCCATCTGTAGTTTATAAAGCAAACAACAATAACAAACAAACAAATTAATCACTCCCCACTGGAGTCGCCATTTTGTTTCCGGGAAAGCTAGTGTGTTTTCGATCTGCTAGTCCCACTAAGATGAGTATCTATCTTAGAAACAAACAATCAAACCAATTTGCGATTTCCTTTATGTATGATAGATAAGAGAGAAGCAAAGTGTACCAACGCGGATCTTCCACTTGGCTCCTTGCTTGTTTCCTCTATCCCTTGATAGAGCTTGCTACTACTCTCCTAGTTGTCTCGCTTTAGAGAATACCTGTAGAGGCAAAGCAACAAAACACCATCAAAGCATCTCGATCTATAATACCATAAACAATGTAGAATCAGAAATACATTGACCATACAACTGCATTCACAAATAACAAGATTCACAAATACATAATTATATGGAGGAAAACTCAAATAACTTTATTAATAGTAGAAGAGAGGATTAAAACCCAGTTGTCTGGTCCAGCATCATCCTCCTAGCATCAAATCCCTCTTCACCTCATGAAAAGCAAGATCACCCAACAATACAATGTCTCTTCTCAAAGAGAAACCGACAGCACTTCTTTACAAAATACAAAATTCTAGACTCTAGATCTCTGAGATGAGGGATCCATATATAGATGTCTTGCAAGGGTGTGAGTCAGCTCTGGGTTTCTGATTAGTGTCATTTCACTGATAGTTCTTGGTTCCACTTGGAGATTTCTTTGATCTCTTACTCATCCCTGGACGAATTCAGAGATGTAAGTGTCATACGAGAAGTTTCTAGAAGATTCCCTGTGAATCCACTTAGAAAACTATCTCTGCCATTTGTCTATTCTTGCCCATCGTACCCCACAGAAGGCTCTTTCAATACACATCGCACCTGGCTAGTGTAGCAGCCAATATGCATCGCACCTTGGCCATGGAACAATCAGTATGGTCCAGTTTGGGCCAGTTCTGAGTGGTTTTTCAGGTGGAACTTTTGGGAAATGATGTAATTAGTTGAACATGATCTTTAGGGTATGCAACAACACTTTTAGGGGTTAAAGAGCCCTTGGTTTATCGAAATATATGATTGGGGTTGCAGTGCCCAAATATTTCTATAATAGTTAGTTCTTATATGAGCAATGATAATTTTGACTCTCTATGATATATTGGCCCATATGTATATTTTTTTATGATGATTGTAAGTAAGATTGATCTCTTCAATATAATACTTTTTCTTTCTCCATATCCTTTTATCTAAAATATACTTGTAGAACTTGTCAATAATAAAAAATATAAATATACCAAAATAAAAAAATTGATAGTTATACTCAACCACCCATGATTCCCAATTTTAGAATATATATAAAAAATAATAGTTATACTCAACCACCCATGATTCCCAAGTTTAATCATTTGACTCTTCCATTTGGACTAAATGCCTAGTCATCCAACCATCCATGATTCCCAATTTCAATCATTTGACTATTCCATCTTTGGAGTAAGTTCCTAGTCATACATCGACTGATCTAAATATTGATATGATCAAGGATAAACTCCAACCATGTAATTGAGTTGGATGATTAAGTGAATGGAAAAATGATTGTTTTGAATAAGCTAGGTTACGATTCACACAAGGATAATTTTGTATTATATATATTTATTAAAATAATATTATAAAAAGAAAGGAGAAAATATTTTTAATATTCACCGAGTTAAAAATAGTTTATGGGACAAGTGGGGTGTCAAATGGAATCATACATTTCATCTCTTCTCTAATTCAATTTAATGATGAGTGTTCTCAACTTCTGAGTACATACTGTTTCTTCCCAATCCTTTTTTGGTCTTTTTCAATGTCATTCACAATAGAGTAGGTGAGAGTTACTTCTTAAATAAGCAATGAGAATTTTGACTCTCCATGATATATTGGCCCATATGTACATTTTTTTATGATGATTGCAGGTGGGATCGAATTCTTCAATATAATACCTTTTCTTTCTCCCTATCCTTTTATCCAAAATATGCTTGTGGAACTTGTCAATAATAAAAATATTTATCTCTTTACCTTTCGTGGGACACATGTTTAGGTAAATACCCCATTTGTTGAACCATTTGATATTTTGCCACATCCAAGTCTTCTTTCTTTTACACAAAATGTCATTTAAGACAATCTTAGACAATATGTCCCTATTTTTATCTACTCTTTTTAAATAGCTTATGAGTCGCACTATATCAAGTACTTCAATAGAGACAATCCTCATTTCACTCAACATAATATCAACAAAAAAATGAACATTTAATTTTGAACTTTTTGTAATCAAACGCTTTAATTTTTTAATTGTTAATATTCTTTAATTTTTTTCACTTAAAATATTGAGTTATTTACCACTGTTTGTAAATGACCAATCAAATTAAAAGGAAAAAAAGAAAAGATATGGTTTGTGCTATATATATCTATATATATATGTGTGTGTGTGGGGGGGGAGAAGTACATTGGAAAAAATTTAATATAATAAGGAATATTTATGTTTAGAATATAAATAATGAATGGTATTATAGTTGGAAGATTGACTAATAAAATTCATATAAGTATTTTTTGTATTTTTTTTTTAATTTAATGTTAGGGTTATTGGTTATACATAATGGAAATCATACACATAATAATGTTAATTTAATGTGCAATAAATTAAAAAAAAATACATTATATAGATATATATATATATATATATATATATATATTCTTATTTACAATAGTTTAATGAACTTTACATGTCTTTTCATTAGATATTTATCGGATTCTCTTAATATTTATTTTTTCAATTATGATTGAAGGCATAAAAATGATCATATTCTTGTACCAAAGTATATCTTCTTTCTAGTCCCAATGTTTTATAGAATTCATTTCTTCCTTTATACATTAGACTTTTTGTTTAAATTGTTGTGATTTTTCCATTCCTGGTGAGCTTCTTCCAACCATACTGAATAGAATATGTAATATAATATAAACTTGAGGCTTCTTATATTCTAGAAAGAGCATCTACTAGCACATTGTCCTTCCCCTTCATGCAAATTATTTCAAAATCAAGCCCTTATATTTTTTCTACCCATTTTTGTTTCGCTTTTGATGACAATATTTTCTCCATAAAGTATTTTAGGATTTCATGGCCGATCTTGACCTTAAGGTGTCTCCAAATAATACACTATTACTATTTTTAATATATAAATAAAAGATTATATAATTGTAAGTTATTTTATGAGTATTGAATTTAATCTTTCTAATTTAAATATATAAAATATCAGCTTTTTTGGATGTAATCAAGATGGGATGTTATAGGGGCATTCTAGGTATTTTAAGTTTTGGTTGGTACTTCATTACTTTTAATATATAAAAAAAAAATTATATAATGGCAAGTTATTTTATGAGTATTGAACTTATTTTTTCTAATTTAATTATATAAAATATTAGTTTTTTTTAGATGTAATCAAGATGGGATGTGATAGGGACATTCTAAGTATTTTAAGTTTTCGTTTGTAATTTTTTTTAAAGTAGGATAGTAACTTTTTGTTATTTAAATTATATTACATAATATTTTTAAATGTGTAAATAATTTTTTTAATATTTTATAAATAAATTTAATAAAATAAATTTAATTTCAAATAAAATTTATTAATAAATCAAAATTTTAAATTTATTTTAAATTATATTTATAAAATTTAAAGAAAATATAAATTTAAAAATTATGATAATTAAATATTAACATAAAAATTATGAATATAGAAAATAAAATAATTTAATTATAATAACAATTATATTATAAAATAGAATATGAACCTAGAAAGTAAAATAATTAAGTTATAATTAATGATTATATTATAAACATAGTAAAATGATTAATTTATAATAACAACTATATTATAAACATAGAAAGTAAAATGATTTAGTTATAATAATAACTATATATAGAAAGTAAAATAATTTAGTTATAATAACCATTATGAATGTATATAAATATAGCAAAGTAAAAAAATGATAGTTATACTCAACCACCCATGATTCCCAATTTTAATCATTTGACTCTTCCATTTGGACTAAATGCCTACTCGTCCAACCATCCATGATTCCCAATTTCAGTGATTTGACTATTCCATCTTTGTACTAAGTGCCTAGTCATACATCAACTGACCTAAATATTAACATGATGAAGGATAAAATCCAACCACGTAATTGAGTTGGACGATTAAGTGAATGGAAAAATGACTTTATTTTGAATAAGCTAGGTCACGAGGATAATTTTGTATTATATATATTTATATTAAAATAATATTAGAAAAAGAAAGGAAATAAATATTTTTAATATTCACTGGGTTAAAATTAGCTTATAGGACAAGTCCGATGTCAAATAGAATCATACATTTCATCTTTTTTCTAATTCAATTTAATGATGAGTGCTCCTAATTTCTCAATATATATTGTTTTTTCCCAAAAAAAAATTGGTTTTTTTCAATGTCTTTCACAATAGAGTAGTTGAGAGTTAGTTCTTAATTGAGCAATGAGAATTTTGACTCTCTATGATATATTGGCCCATATGTATATTTTTTTATGATGATTGTAAGTAAGATTGATCTATTCAATATAATACTTTTTCTTTCTCCCTATCCTTTTATCTAAAATATACTTGTAGAACTTGTCAATAATAAAAATATAAATATACCAAAATAAAATAAAAATGATAGTTATACTCAACCACCCATGATTCCAAATTTTATAAATATATATAGATATACTAAAATAAAAAATTAATAGTTACACTCAACCACCCATGATTCCCAAGTTTAATCATTTGACTCTTCCATTTGGACTAAATGCCTAGTCATCCAACCATCCATGATTCCCAATTTCAATCATTTGACTATTCCATCTTTGGACTAAGTGCCTAGTCATACATCGTGTTAGCCTCTTGTTGCGACAGGTGTTCATATTTCATGATTGACAGTGGAAGTGCCAAATATGTTCATCTTTTCAAGCTGCAAAGGTTCCATATTTTGTAAAAAGGCATTAGTGAAAAGTTAAACAATGTGAAGAGGGTATGCCCTAAAAGAATTATCAAAGGGAAAAAAGAGTAAATTGGTCAGAAAGAATGATAGATTTGAACCCCAAAAAAAGACCAGGAAAGTGGCTAGTTTAAATGCCACTGCTAGTTTGATGGATGGCCCAACAGTTCAATCTGGACCATGCCATGTTTAAATTTCTTGTTTTAGACTAGAGAAAGAATACCTGTCCAAACAGTGCAAGCTTGGTAGAAGAGTAGATAGGCAGAGAAATGAAGGAGCCCAACTGCTTAATCTAGGTCCTTGGAAGAGATAAGGGTTGATTTAGATAGGAGGGCAGCCAGAAGAAAAGAGGACAATCAAGGTTTGCAAGTCTAAGTGCACCCTTTCAAAAGGAAGAAAAAATGTTAGGTGTATTAGGCTGGGTAGGTAGTTTGAGGTTGCAAAAGCAAACTTTGGATCACATTTTGTATTATCAATCAGAAATTGTCTCATCAATCACAGAAAGGTCGAAGCAGTTGTCTAATGGCAGAATCCTGGTAGCATGTCTAACTCCCTTTCACCCTCCCCCTCAAATTTCCTTACTAACACCCCTTGAGGACTTTGGGATCTTCCCAACAAGTCCTGTTATCCCTTCATTTTTGTAAAAAATCAAGTCAAGTTTTGGCTTTCTCAATGAAAAGAAGCCACATTTCTTGTGTAAAATCATTTCTCCATATCCCATTCAAATCTCATGTCTAAGTTTCAGATCATAAACTTGGCATCATTCCCCTTACATTTCCATTTCACAAACTCATATTAACTTCTAATCCTATTATATAGCTCCTTAACCAAATTTTCCCATCCCTATTTTTACAAAAAACTATATAAAATCTCACCCTATGGCATTATAGCCATGTAATACTGTCCTAGGAAATAATAGTCCATCTGGGACTACCATTAACCATTCCGCGTTCTAACCCGGGGTTGTTTTAACCTCTGGTTAAAATAATAACCATGGTCTTCCCCTTTTGTATGTAAACCTAACCCATTTTTAGCACTCATTATTTATGTTTGGCGTTTAAACGTTTAATTTAACATTAAACGCTGCCGGCACACATAACCCACCAAACCCGCATTTTCCAAAGTTTTTGACCCCCCGCGGCATAATATTATTTTATAAATCGGGCGGGTCTCGCACCTAGCTACACGACACCCCGATCGTTCTGCCAGTCGTCCGATGCCCAACGCCCCAAATCAATGGTGGGTGGTCATTTTGAGCCCCCGATCCGCCGAAGGTTAACGTCTGGGGGATGGGCGGTTTCCCTGCCGTACCCCCGCCACGTGTCGACCTCCCAGCGTGTTCGGAGGGCCCTCCCCCAATACCGCCTGTGCCGAAAGGTGGTGCGGGGAAAACTGGATACCACCTTTCGCCCTCCTACGTCAACCCTGTGTCGCTTCTGACATCATGTCTTCGTATCCCCGCCGGTGCCCCGTGTCATTGCCACCTCACCTACTCACGTCGTCACTCTGCCAGAGTGTCCTATGCCACATCTTCATCTGAGTCAGCTACCACGTCACCCGTCCGTACCCGAGACCCGCCGATGACATCAGGCTGAAGTCATCCCAAAAAAGCGCCAAAAACGCTAATATGCCAAATTTTTCATAAAAAAATGCCTTTTTGACAGTTTTGTTTCATTATTCATTGGTTTTGTGTGGGATCTGTTTGTGCCGTTTTTTCGCCCGTTGGTGTCAAAATTCGAAATTCGACCAAATTGCGTTGTTCCTGCCTACAAATACGTCACCATTGTTCACCATTGCACCAACTCGACAACCCTCAGCGCCATTTTTACCAGGTATTTGCCAATTTCACTAGTTTCACACTGTTCTTACCATTTTTGTCCATTTTTCATGCTGAAACTGGCAAATTGTTGAATTGAAATCACTGATATGCCTAAAAACCTACCTAGATTCGCCCACTACTCCCCACTGTTAAAATAAAACCCTGCCACACCTCGGCAATTCGCGAAATCACCGCAGGAAGTTGTTTTAAAGCTTGGGTTTCCATCAAAACTCTGCAATAAGCTTAGCATTATCCTTTTTCCCACATTCAACTCATAAACCTCTACAATTTCACTGTAATACTCCCTGTTCCCTTGGAAACATTTGCCCTCATAGTCTTCTATCCAAGGAATTTTCCAAAGAAACTAAAGCCTTATCCGAACTCTGCAAAGTTTTCCTTTTCATCATAATTACAGATATTGAAGGCCATTCCCTCACTTGAACTCATTTTCCAACTCCTTTGCAAATCCTTAGAGTCAGTTGTCAGCAATCTGTTACTGCTGTAAAACTTCATTCCAAATATAACATCAAAAAGTTTTATAATGGCCACTCCAATAGCTCTCAGTGTCACTCTTAAGAATCCACCAAACAAAGAACTTGAAGCCATGCCTCTGGCTGATAAGGATTACCTCATTCAAGATCTAGTTGCGGACAGAAATCACTTGAAGACCTTCTGCCAACTAAGAAACAGCTTTATAAACAACTGTGACACGTTTGGCATATGGGAGTCCAATTTTCCTTATTATTTCCTTCCCTTTGTTAATGTTTTTCCTGAGGTCATCCATTTGTGTGCTGAGAACTATGAACCAAATCAAAGAGTTGTCAAGTCTCCATCTAGGAGCATACTTTTTTATATCACTCCTGACTCCATCAACCAGATGCTCGACTTCAAACAGACTCAACTATTGATTCCTTCCTCCATGAACTATTTGCTGGATGAAGGATCCAAGCTTTCCAGCTCTAAAATTGCAAGAATTACCAAGACATTCATGAGAACAGATTGCCAGCCTATAGGCCCGCCTCCTTTCTTATATGAAAATTTCAATGAGGTGGGCAAGCTGCATATAGATATGATTTCCTCTATGCTGGGTTTTAAAACAACTGAGCACATTGATGAAAAAATGTTGGTTTTGCTGTCTGCATAGAGCCGAGGACAGCCCCCTGCTGTCAAGTATAATTATGCCAAGTTCATAGCCAACAAAATACATGACCAGCTATTGAAGCTGGATAGGGAGGGAGTCTTTAAATATTCATTATGTATCTATCATTTGCTCATGTATTACCAGTCTAAATGCTTCCAATGCCCCATTAGAAAGTTGGATTCTAAGGGGGAAAGAAGGTCTGTCATCTTTTGGTCATCAGTTTTCCATGAGGTTCAAAACTCTCCATTTTCCTACTATGAGTTCATTGACCAGTTTGTATACCCAGTCTCTTGTCTTCTAAAAAGGTCCCCTCCTCCTAGATTGTCATATGACATACAAAAGACCTTGCAGTTGTCTAAGAGTTACAAAATAGGTGATTGGTATCTCTACCAAAATCACACTATCATTAGGATCTATGGCTGTGAGCTTTGTCCTTACAGGCTCCCAAGATATGTACCAATGAGACTGTTTGCATTGGAGTACTATAGGCAGCTCATCAATGCTGATCTTACTCATTTTCATAGTGCCAAGAAGAAAGCTCATATGAAATTCAAATACCATCTAGGCCCCTTCATTATGAACAAGAAAGAAGGTTGGCAAGATGCCGATCAAATACTGAGGGGAAAATGCAAGTTAAAGAGGAGCTTTTGGTGGGTCCCTTATGACCCGAAGGGTTTTATCAGTGCCAGAAGAGTTAAATACAGGTTGATGGCCTATGACCATTGTAAATTACCACAAATTGAACAATATGCCAACCAAGATGAGTGGATGCAGGACACATTAGTTGAGGAATTGACCCAAGAAGAAATTATGGAAAGAAATGTCAAAGATTTAGAAAAAAACCCTTGACTTGGATTCTACTGACCAGGTAACTTTCAAACTGCTGCACCAAGTCGGATAAGGCACATCCACTCCTGCAGCTTCAAAAGCTGCCCAAGGAGCATCTACATCAGCAACAGGTACAGCTAAAGGAAAAGAGCCAATGGATACATAATAAGGAATGGTCACAGAACAGCCTGCCACTTCAATGGAACAATCTCAAGGACAGGCTCCTCCACAGCAAACAGAGGCACCACAAGTGCCTGTTTTACAGACTCCTGCCCATGAGGAAAGAGGCAAAAAATGAAAACGACAAGACTCCACGCTTGATAGTGGGTCTACACAGCAGCCTGAAGCTAAGAGGAAAAAGGTTGACTCTCCAATTGAGGAGGAAGTCAGTGAGGAAATCCTTGGAAGTCCAAGGAGAGACAAAGAAGGGAGTCAACAAACAACTACAAGCTCTTTCCAACAAGAGCAAGACAGACAACATGGCATGGAGGTATCTTCCTCTACATAGCAAAGTAAGAAGCCAGCGAGCATCAAAGCCACCTTTAAAGAGATTAAGGCTCAAAATGAGCTATTAAGAGTACAATTGTATGACCAATTTCTTAAGGCAACACCTGCCAAGCAGGAAAGATTGATGGCAGCATATGACATTAAAGAAGAAAGGATGATTCTCACCCACTTCAAGCCTAAGGTTCAGCACCCACAGTCAGCTACAGACTATGTCAAGACATAATAGAGGTCCTGGCCAAGGAAATTCACCCCATGGATCAAATAGAGTTATATAAGCAAACAGGCGAAATGGTCTATGCCACCCTGGCAGATAAGGCCACGCTGGCTCATGAGTTGAAGGAATCTTTAAAGAATACAAATACTCAGATTGATTTGGAAAGAATGTCCTCCACAGCCAAAGACAACAGAATTAAAACATTGGAGGAAATTATTGTGAACCTAGGGCATGATCCTAAGAACCCCAAAGCCATCAAGGCCGTAATGAAGAAAAAGGAGGACAATATTGCTGCTCTGAAAAAGAAAATGAGGCTCACCTTGACTATGCACCCACAAACAAGAGAACTGGTTCGAGAGAAAGAAGCTGAAGATATAATGGACCTGCTGATGCAAATGAACCAGAGAATAATTGAGATGCAGGGAGAGTTGGAGAAAGCACTACAAGGCAAGCAGGGAGAGTCAGCCTCCCAGCCACCTCAAACAGTTCCAACTGTTGTTACTGTTCCTCCTACACAAGCAGCAATGACCCCTCCAATTATTACAGCAACTACAACAGCCACAGATGCCACGACAACAACAACAACAGTGCCTGAGTCTAGCATGAGCATGGATGAATTGACAAAAGTTGTCAAGGAGCTAGAGCTTCAAGCAACATAGATAAAAGAGGGCAAAGAAAAGTTGGCCAATCTAGAAGGAAAATATGTTAAGTCCAAAATGACAGTGGCTGAGTAGACAAGGGAAATTAAGGCCCTGAAGGACAAAATAAAGGCCTTGGAGGAGGAGCTGACTTTGGACAAGACACTAGCTGAAATAAATAGGATTCTGTGGGCCAAGATTAATCAATCAATCACTAACCAGTGGTGGTCAATTTAGGCCATACATGAACAAATGGATCTAATTGGCCTAGCTCAGTTTGAAAATCAGAGAGCCAGAGCAGCATTGGGAACCATGCCTGAATAGGCCAACAGAATGATTAATTTTTTGAACCATCAAACTAAGGAAGAGTTGGTAGCAATGCAAATTATGAATAGGATGGAGGCCATACTCACAACAAAGAAGGTGTTGACTCTGAGAGGTTTTGTACAAACACTCGAAAGAAAGTGTCAAGAGATGCAAAGGGACATAGATTATTTTAAGTGGAAACTTACAGCATTACAAAGCAAAGGTTTGCCCAGCTTGCTAACCAGTACTGGAAGGCTGTTAACACGTGAACAATATGCCACCAGAGTGAAAAGCTATGTCACAAATCAACTTACTGCATCCTCAGGCTCTACAGCAGAGACGGGGCCACCTTTGGGCAGAATCTCTATGATGAGTTGGAAAACTTATTTTTTATTGAACATGAAATTAATCATTTGTTTGAGATGCCACCCAACTATTATAGGTATATAGAGGCTGATGAAACACTCATCAAAATACAAAAGCATCAGTTACCTCTCGAGGATTGGTGGCAGGCAATGCTCGCCATTCTACCCAGGTAATTTCAGTTTTTGCCCCTTTTATTATTTCAAAGCTTGGTCAGCTATGAATCACCCAAATGAGGCACGAAAGCACCGGATAGAGTGGTTAAAGAACAGGCACAGCAGGTTGGAGCAGTGACAAAGCAAAGAGATGGACGGCGAGCCCAAAAGACCGCAGATTTTAAAAGCGCAGCGTAGCCGACTTAATTAGACTCAAAAGTCAATTTTCTCTGACAGAATGAACAACTGCTATATTCATGTTTACTACAGCATTTACTCTTTCAGCTACTATCCCTTAAGAGTTGGCAAAGAAGTTATGAGCTATTAACTCATCATCTAGATATTTTTGTATCTTGTTTTTGTATATATACCTCCCCACAGAACGTATTTGGGGTTGGTTGGTTGATTTGCTCCACTAGAGACTCGCTCTATATACTTGATGTTTTCCTTAATCAAAGACTGCTGAAAATCTTGGAGGATAGACTGTCTACTATGTTATTAATGTTTTGAAGAATGAATATGGAATTCTTGTGCTGCAACATGATTCAATAAATGTTTTCTACCTCTGTTTTCCATTGATATATGCTCATATCATACATATGTCACCATCTAAAATAGCAGGAAAAATGAATAGCGTAGACTTTGTTTAACTGCAATCTATGCTCAATTTCTGTTGTTTCTTTATGTTTTCCTCTGAATTGGTAATGAATATGAATTCCCTTTGGCTCATATTTCCCTAATTCACCCATGTTTGACAGTTATCTAGGGATTCTTTACTGCTCCTAGATAGAGCTCATTCACCTTCCCTCTGTTAATATGAGATATTATTAATTGCCTCTCATTCCTTAGCCTTCAATCCATCTCCATTTAGCTTGAATGTTGTTTCATGTGCTGCTATCTTGCTCCATATTCCTCTTTTGACCAAGAAAACACACCCGCAGTCCTACTCCATGACTCCATGCCCAATGGTTTGAAATTCTCATACTATACTTACCTCTCTATGTGGAAGCATCATCCTTCCCACCAAAACTTAAACAAAAACCCTTGAACTCAATAACTAGCCTAAAATCATCATCAACAGAGCTAAATCATTAAGAGAGAGCCCTCTCTGACTGCAAGTAGGCTAGGACCTGCAGCCCAAAGATTGGTTTGTGGTTACCTCGGCCGTATCCCTTAGGAGCCAAGGGACAACCTGAGTGTTAACATAATGGCGACTCCACTGGAGACATTCTCAAAAAAATCTAAGAAGCAACTTGGAAGGTTACTCCAAAGAGGAAATCTTGTTTTCTGGAGAAAGTGCTCCTTGTCTTCAGAACTTTTTCATGTTCAGATCTGATCTGTGATGGTGGACAGGGATCAGACACACCAAAATATAAATCATCCACCTAGCAACTCCACATCATCTTTTCAAACAAGACTCCACAGGAGGAGCGAACCCGAAAGAGAAATAGGATCCAGAGCTTCAAGTTTTCTGATCAATTTTACAACCAAATAGTCCATATTCAAAGAATTAATAGTCAGACAGGATGACCGGGTGTGTGGAAGATCTTGCAATAGCTCGAGCTTTAGATGAATTCAGGAAGTTGTTATCCGAATATGAGCTTGATGAAGATTTTTTGAGATTGGTGTTGTTAAAGGTCAAAGCAATACAACAGCCTCAAATCAAAATGTATTTTCTTGATTTAATTGTTGAAGAACATGAAAATGAAATTGAACTTGTGCATTCTCAAATTCAGTCATGTGATTTTCGCGATCCTAAAGAATTCCTCCAAAATCTTCCTTCTCCAAGTCATGAGGAAATTGTACTACCTTCTGACTTACATATTGTAATCTTGCTTTCAAGACAAATACTGAAATATTGGTTGCAGGGTTTGTTACTCAGGATGCAGCTGTTCCATCAGACCAAGAAGGCCCAGAAGAAACTATCCCACATAATGCTTTCGTGGATCCTGTAGCACATTACATGGAGGATCTTCTCAACTCAAAATATTTAACATGTTTTCTCTATGAGGGCCAAGTATATCAACAGTGGCCTCTATATGTCACAATTTTGATTATGGGGGACATGACCGAATAAGGTTTCTGATTTCACCAACTGTCAGTCAAGCAGTTCGTTTCTTTCTACAATTGCTTAAGTGGTTGCACTGGCTGTTTCATTTTACCTAACCAGCAAACAAGAAGGCTGATTAGAGTAAGTAGGTAGGATTTTGGTTTTTTTGTTTGGATGGAAAGCTTGCTGCAATTGCAGCCTGAAGTGAAGGTCCTAAGCTCTTCAAGTCTACTGTCATATACATAAATAAAGCAGCCAGCAAAGGGAAGTTTTAAGAGTACAACAACAATTGAAGATAAAGGCATTCTAACCTGATGTTCTTGACTTTTCACAAGGAAAAGTCATCCCCAAGTGGAGCCATTGTTAGCCTCCTGTTGCGACAGGTGTTCATATTTCATGATTGACAGTGGAAGTGCCAAATATGTTCATCTTTTCATGCTACAAAGGTTCCATATTTTGTAAAAAGGAATTAGTGAAAAGTTTAAAAATGTGAAGAGGGTATGCCCTAAAAGAATTATCAAAGGGAAAAAAGAGTAAATTGGTCAGAAAGAATGATATATTTGAACCCCAAAGAAAGACCAGGAAAGTGGCTAGTTTAAATGCCATTGCTAGTTTGATGGATGGCCCAACAGTTCAATCTGGACCATGCCATGTTTAAATTGCTTGTTTTAGACTAGAGAAAGAATACCTGTCCAAACAGTGCAAGCTTAGCAGAAGAGATATAGGCAGAGAAATGAAGGAGCCTAACTGCTTAATCTGGGTCCTTGGAAGAGATAAGGGTTGATTTAGATAGGAGGGCAGCTAGAAGAAAAGAGGACAATCAGGGTTTGCAAGTCTAAGTGCACCCTTTCGAAAGGAAGAAAAAATGTTAGGTGTATTAGGCTGGGTAGGTAGTTTGAGGTTGTAGAAGCAAAGTTTAGATCACATTTTGTATTATCAATCAGAAATTGTCTCATCAATCACAGAAAGGTCGAAGCAGTTGTCTAATGGAAGAATTCTAGTAGCATGTCTAACTCCCTTTCACCCTCCCCCTCAAAGTTCCTTACTAACACCCCTTGAGGACTTTGGGATCTTCCCAAAAGGTCCTGTTATCCCTTCATTTTTGTAAAAAATCAAGTCAAGTTTTGGCTCTCTCAATGAAAAGAAGCCACATTTCTTGTGTAAAATCATTTCTCCATATCCCATTCAAATCTCATGTCTAAGTTTTAGATCATAAACTTGGCATCATTCCCCTTACATTTCCATTTCACAAACTCATATTAAATTCTAATCCTATTATATAACTCCCTAACCAAATTTTCCCATCCCTATTGTTACAAAAAACTATATAAAATCCCAAAAAATATTAAAATCCCACCCTATGGCATTATAGCCATGTAATATTGTCCTGGGAAATAATAGTCCATCTGGGACTACCATTAACCCTTCCACGTTCTAACCCGGGGTTGTTTTAACCTCTGGTTATAATAACCATGGTCTTCCCCTTTTGTATGTAAACCTAACCCATTTTTAGCGCTCATTATTTGTGTTTGGCGTTTAAACGTTTAATTTGACATTAAATGCTGCCGGCGCACATAACCCACCAAACCCGCATTTTCCAAAGTTCTTGACCCCCCACGGCATAATATTATTTTATAAATTGGGCTGGTCCCGTGCCTAACTACACGACACCCCAATCGTTCTGCCAGCCCTCCGATGCCCAGCGCCCCAGATCAGGAGGCTAACTTCCGGGGAATGGGCAGTTTCCCTGCCGTACCCCCACCATGTGTCGGCCTCCCGGTGTGTTCGGAGGCCCCTCCCCCAATACCGCCTGTGCCGAAAGGTGGTGCGGGGAAAACCGGATACCACCTTTCGCCCTCCTACGTCAGCCCTACGTCGCTTCTGACGTCATGTCTTCGTATCCCCACCGGTGCCCTGTGTCATTTCCACCTCACCTGCTCATGTCGTCACCCCGCCAGAGTGTCCTATGCCACGTCTTCATCTGAGTCAGCTGCCACGTCACCCATCCGTACCTGGGACCCGTCGATGACGTCAGGCTGACGTCATCCTAAAAAAGCACCAAAATGCTAAAATGCCAAATTTTTCATAAAAACATGCCTTTTCGACCGTTTTGCTTCATTTTTCATTGGTTGTGTGCGGGAGCTGTTTGTGCCGTTTTTCGCCCGTTGGTGTCAAAATTCGAAATTCGACCAAATTGCGCTATTGATGCCTGCAAATACGTCACCATTGTTCACCATTGCACCAGCTCGACAACCCTCGGCGCCATTTTTACCAGGTATTTGCCAATTTCACCAGTTTCACCCTGTTCTTACCATTTTTCTCCATTTTTCATGCTGAAACCGGCAAATTGCTGAATTGAAATCACTCATACGCCTAAAAACCTACCCAAATTCGCTCACTACTCCCCACTGTTAAAAGAAAACCCTGCCAATCCCGGCAATTCGCGAAATCACCGCAGGAAGCTGTTTTAAAGCTCGGGTTTCCATCAAAACTCTGCAATAAGCTCAGCATTATCCTTTCTGCCACATTCCAC
The DNA here is from genome assembly GCA_031772625.1 of Pinus tabuliformis. Taxonomy (NCBI): domain Eukaryota; kingdom Viridiplantae; phylum Streptophyta; class Pinopsida; order Pinales; family Pinaceae; genus Pinus; species Pinus tabuliformis. The sequence continues at coordinate 131,871,002 of CM062812.1, forward strand.
TCATAAACCTCTGCAATTTCATTGTAATACTCCTCGTTCCCTTGCAAAAATTTGCCCTCATAGTCTTCTATCCAAGGAATTTTCCAAAGAAACTAAAGCCTTATCCGAACTCTGCAAAGTTTTCCTTTTCATCATAATTACAGATATTGAAGGCCATTCCCTCACTTGAACTCATTTTGCAACTCCTTTGCAAATCCTCAGAGTCAGTTGTCAGCAATCTGTTACTACTGTAAAACTTCAGTCCAAATATAACATCAAAAAGGTTTATAATGGCCACTCCAACAGCTCTCAGTGTCACTCTTATGAATCCACCAAACAAAGAACTTGAAGCCATGCCTCTAGCTGATAAGGATTACCTCATTCAAGGTCTAGTTGGGGATAGAAATCACTTGAAGACCTTCTTCCAACTAAGAAACAGCTTTATAAACAACTGTGACACGTTTGGCATATGGGATTCCAAATTGCCTTATTATTTCCTTCCCTCTGTTAATGTTTTTCCTGAGGTCATCCATTTGTGTGCTGAGAACTATGAACCAAATCAGAGAGCTGTCAAGTCTCCATCTGGGAGCATACTTTTTTATATCACTCATGACTCCATCAACCAGATGCTCGACTTCAAACAGACTCAGCTATTGATTCCTTTCTCCATGAACTATTTGCTGGATGAAGGCTCCAAGCTTTCTAGCTCTGAAATTGCAAGAATTACCAATACATTCATGAGAACAGACTGCCAGCCTACAAGCCCACCTCCTTTCTTATATGACAATTTCAATGAGGTGGGCAAGCTACTTATAGATATGATTTCCTCTGTGTGGGCTTTAAAACAAGTGAGCACATTGATGAAACAGTGATGGTTTTGTTGTCTGCATACAGCCCAGGACAGCCCGCTGCTACCAAGTATAATTATGCCAAGTTCATAGCCAACAAAATACATGACCAGCTATTGAAGCTGGATAGGGAGGGCCTCTTTAAATATTCATCAAATATCTATCATTTGTTCATGTATTACCAGTCTGAATGCTTCCAATGCCCCATTAAAAAGTTGGATTCTAAGGGGGAAAGAAGGTCTGTCATCTTTTGGTCATCATTTTTCCATGAGGTTCAAAACTCTCCATTTTCCTACTATGAGTTCATTGACCAGTTTGTATACCCAGTCTCTTGTCTTCTAAAAAGGTCCCCTCCTCCTAGATTGTCATATGACATACAAAAGACCTTGCAGCTATCTAAGAGTTACAAAATAGTTGATTGGTATCTCTACCAAAATCACACTGTCATTAGGATTTATGGCTGTGAGCTTTGTCCTTACAGGCTCCCAAGATATGTACCAATGAGATTGTTTGCATTCGAGTACTATAGGCAGCTCATCAATGCTGATCTTACTCATTATCATAGTGCCAAGAAGAAAGCTCATCTGAAATTCAAAGACCATCTAGGCCCCTTCATTATGAACAAGAAAGAAGGTTGGCAAGATGCCGATCAAATACTGAGGGAAAAATGCAAGTTAAAGAGGAGATTCTGGTGGGTCCCTTATAACCTGGAGGGTTTTATCAGTGCCAGAAGAGTTAAATACAGGCTGATGGCCCATGACCATTGTAAATTACCACAAATTGAACAATATGCCAACCAGGATGAGTGGCTACAAGACACATTAGTTGAGGAATTGACCCAAGAAGAAATTATGGAAAGAAATGTCAAAGATTTAGAAAAAACTCTTGACTTGGATTCTGCTGACCAGGTAACTTTCAAACTACCGCACCAAGTCGGAGAAGGCACATCCATTGCTGCAGCTTCACAAGCTGCCTAAGGAGCATCTACATCAGCAACATGTACAACTAAAGGAAAAGCGCCAATGGATACCGAACAAGGAATGGTCACAGAACAACCTGCCACTTCAATGGAACAATCTCAAGGACAGGCTCCTCCACAGCAAACAGAGGCACCACAAGTGCCTGTTTTACAGACTCCTGCCCATGAGGAAAGAGGCAGAAAACGAGACCGAGAAGACTCCATGCCTACTAGTGGGTCTACACAGCAGCCTGAAGCCAAGAGGAAAAAGGTTGACTCTCCAATTGAGGAGGAAGTCAGTGAGGAAATCCTTGGAAGTCCAAGGAGAGATAGAGAAGGGAGTCAACAAACAGCTACAAGCTCTTTCCAACAAGAGCAAGACAGACAGCATGGCATGGAGGTATCTTCCTCTACACAGCAAAGTAAGAAGCCAGCTAGCATCAAAGCCACCTTTAAAGAAATTAAGGCTCAAAATGAGCTATTAAGAGTACAATTGTATGACCAATTTCTTAAGGCAACACCTGCCAAGCAGGAAAGATTGATGGCAGCATATGACATTAAAGAAGAAAGGATGATTCTCGCCCACTTCAAGCCCAAGGTTCAGCAGCCACAGTCAGCTGTAGACTATGTCAAGACAAGATTAGAGGTCCTGGCCAAGGACATTCACCCCATGGATCAAATAGAGTTACATAAGCAAACAGGGGAAATGGTCTATGCCACCCTAGCAGATAAGGCCACGCTAGCTCATGAGTTGAAGGAATCTTTAAAGAATACAAATACTCAACTTGATTTGGAAAGAATGTCCTCCACAGCCAAAGACAATAGAATTAAAACATTGGAGGACATTATTGTGGACCTAGGGCATGATCCTAAGAACCCCAAAGCCATCAAGGCCCTAATGAAGAAAAAGGAGGACGATATTGCTGCTCTGAAAAAGCAAATGAGGTTCACCTCGACTATGCACCCACAAACGAGAGAACTGGTTCGAGAGAAAGAAGCTGAAGATACAATGGACCTGCTGATGCAAATGAACCAGAGAATAATTGAGATGGAGGGAGAGTTGGAGAAAGCACTACAACGCAAGCAAGGAGAGTCGACCTCCCAGCCACCTCAAATAGTTCCAATTGTTGTTATTGTTCCTCCTACACAAGCAGCAGTGACCCCTCCAATTATTACAGCAACTATAACAGCCACAGATGCCACGAAAACAACAACAACAATGCCTGAGTCTAGCATGAGCATGGATGAATTGACAAAAGCTCTCAAGGAGCTAGAACTTTAAGCAACAGAGATAAAAGAGGCCAAAGAAAATTTCGCCAATCTAGAAGGAAAATATGATAAGTCCAAAATGACAGTGGCTGAGCAGACAAGGGAAATTAAGGCCCTGAAGGACAAAATAAAGGCCTTGGAGGAGGAGCTGACTTTGGACAAGACACTAGCTGAAATAAAGAGGATTATGTGGGCCAAGATTAATCAATCAATCACTGACCAGTGGCGGTCAATTCAGGCCATACATGAACAAATGGATCTAATTGGCCTAGCTCAGTTTGAAAATCAGAGAGCCAGAGCAGCATTGGGGACCATGCGTGAACAGGCCAACATAATGATTAATTTTTTGAACCATCAAACTAAGGAAGAGCTGGCAGCAATGAAAATTATGAATAGGATGGAGGCCATACTCACAGCAAAGAAGGTGTCAAGAGATGCAAAGGGACATAGATGATTTTAAGTGGAAACTTACAACATTACAAAGCAAAGGTTTGCCCAGCTTACTAACCGATACTGGAAGGATGTTAACACGTGAACAATATGCCACCAGAGTGAATAGCTATGTCACAAATCAACTTACTGCATCCTCAGGTTCTATAGCAGAGGCGGGGCCACCTTCTGGGCAGAATCTATATGATAAGTTGGAAAACTTATTTTTTATTGAACATGAAATTAATCATTTGTTTGAGATGCCACCCAACTATTATAGGTATACAGAGGCTGATGAAACACTCATCAAAATACAAAAGCATCAGTTACCTCCCGAGGATTGGTGGCAGGCAAAAAACAATTCAGGCAAAAACATACATAGACACAAGTTCACATAAAACACATTTTTATTATGTACAAATTCAATTACAATTTAAGGCATCTCAACCTTAATCAAGAATTCTCCAGCAGCTACATTTTTCCCTTTCTCACACGCACAGGGTTTTCTCCTCTCCTTTCTTGATTCACTCATGAATCCTTAAGTTCTTGTTATACATACATTCAGTTTTAGCTGATTTTTTAACTAAAATTAGTTCCTTGAACAAAATTCGATTATGGTTGGCCTGGTTGTCCATGTGTCTCTTTCTCTAAAAAAAAATTCATCAAGGGTTCGGATGCCCCTACATCAGACTCCCTAGGTATAGAAAATTATGACCTCCTGGTCATATGCTCCCAAGGTACCAAAAAAATTATGACCTCCTAGTCATATGTGTTTCCTTAGCAATTCTACCGAGTGTTTCACTTCTTCAGTGGAATTGCCTTCATGTGAGCAGCAACCAAACCTCTGCAATAGCAAGTCTTCTTTCTTTTACACAAAATGTCATTTAAGACAATCTTAGACAATATGTCCCCATTTTTCTCTACTCCTTTTAAATAGCTTATGAGTCACACTATATCAAGTACTTCAATAGAGACAATCCTCATTTCACTTAGCATAATATCAACAAGAATTGAACATTTAATTTTGAACTTTTTGTAATCAAACGCTTTAATTTTTTAATTGTTAATATTTTTCTATCTTTTTCACTTAAAATATGAGTTATTTACCACTGTTTGTAAATGACCCATCAAATTAAAAGTATAAAAAAGAAAAGATATGGTTTGTGTTTTATATATATATATATATATATATATAGATATATATATATATGAATTTATTAGTCAATCTTCCAACTATAAATCCATTCATTATTTATATTCTAAACATAAATATTCCTTATTATATTAAATTCTTCCCAATGTACTTCTCCACACACACTTATATATATATATATATACATATATATATATAATATATAAAAGTGTGTGTGGAGAAGTACATTGGGAAGAATTTAATATAATAAGGAATATTTATGTTTAAATATAAATAATGAATGGTATTATAGTTGGAAGATTGACTAATAAATTCATAAATTATTTTTTGTATTTTTTTAATGTAATGTTAGGGTTATTGGTTATAACAAAATGGAAATCATACACATAAAATGTTAATTTAATGTGCAATAAATTAAAAAAAACATAATAAGTATTAATATATATATATATATATATATATATATATATATATATATATATATTATAATATATATATATTTCTTATTTAAAATAGTTAATGAACTTTACATGTCTTTTCATTAGATATTTCAGATTCTCTTAATATTTATTTCTTCAATTATGATTGAAGGCATAAAAAATATCATATTCTTGTACCAAAGTATATC